>CATIWQ010433145.1:0-14472 GCA_949673415.1 Euphorbia schlechtendalii
AGGTGGAGAGGAGGAGGGGAAGAAGATGCAAAATTATGGCATAATGTTGAAGTCGAGAGATAATGGAAAATAAACGAAGATTGTTAATAACGTATTAAGAAAAATATAATTTTAAATTGTTGGCTTTCAAAAATTGGCACATGATATGCCTTAAAAATATTTTATCCTTTTATTGTAAATACATAAAATCCCCATTACATTAATAACGCTAATCTCTCCACTTCAATCTACAGTAATATTATCTCATTTTATGTTATATATAAAAACCAAGAAATCAACCATACAAAAAAGCTCGGATTCTCCAAATTAGAGAATGAATAAAATTGTAAGTTTCAAACATTTCACAATCATCCTTTGACGGTTGAGATTTATAATATTGTTTTGTAGAATATACAAACAACAGAAACACTAAATCTTAACTATTTAAATTAAAAAAATTTTCAAAACCTATACATACACCCAACATAGTATATACATCCAACACATCATTGGCATCACAGAAACACATGTAAATCCCTTTTACACGCGTCAGCTTTTCACTCATTTCTCTGCAACAAATTGGAAACTTAATTTATTTTCGTACAATTCTACATCCTTAATTAGCTCAGGTTCCCCCACTGTTTTCCTCCTCTTTGTCTGATTCAATCACGAGCAAAGGAATCCAATTTACCTGTTTTTGCTTGTTCTGTGAATTGGGTTTTCTTCATCTTGTGTATTCAATCTCTCTTTTTGCTGAAACTGCATTTTTTCTCTATAAAGATGAGGTTTTTAGCAGAATGGAGAATGTGGGTATGTGAGGATATTAGTTTATAGAGTCATCAAATCAACTTTCTGCTTCTTTTTGTTTGGATCTTTTCACTAGCCAAGTAAAAATTTACAGGAGCTGACTCCATACTTATAAAGGTTGAATCTTTTTACTTTTCTTTTTGAGTTACCTGGTGGGGATTTAAGCTCCAATTATTAATTAATAATTATAAAAAAATAGGGTTGGTTAATGGGGTTTCCAGTTCATATCTGCTCATCATTCCAAATCCTAGTTGATTAATTCTTGAACGTGGCCTTGCCGGTGGCTCTTTGCTTTGTCTTTCAATCAGATCTCTGCTCTACACAGACATTCATTACTGGTATTCTACATTCCTTTTCCCTCCTTCTAATTAACTTCTACCATTTAGTTCCATTCTGACTCAATGATTACTGTAGATCAAGTTGGAAAATTTTTCGTTGTTATTTGATAGATAGCTGGATTTTGAATGTTACGAGTAGTAGTTGTAATGTTTCTGCAAAATTGTAGGCTATGAATTTGAGGCAAAGTGTTTGCAATTAGGCTTCTGAAGCCAAGACATAAAAAAAAGTTACAAAAAATGGCTTCTGGAGAGGGGAGGCGTAATCTGGTGCCTCTAGCTGCATTGATCAGTAGAGAAATAAAAAGTAAGAAGATGGAAAATCCAACGGTTAGATTTGGTTCTGCAGCTCAGTCTATAAAAGGGGAAGATTATTTCCTCATTAAAACTGATTGCTAGCGTGTAAAGGGAAATTCCTCTTCCACCTTTTCCGTCTTTGCATACCTTCACTTAAGAATTTAGAAACATGTCCTATACATTGCATTATGGGTTTGATTCAATTAAACCGAGTTCAAATTTTTAAGATATTTGATGGACATAACGGAAATGCAGCAGCTATTTATACGAGGGAGAATATGTTAAATCACGTTTTGAGTGCAATTCCTCGAGGGCTTGGGTGAGACGAGTGGCTTCAGGCTTTAACAAGAGCATTGGTTACTGGATTTGTGAAGACTGACAAAGAGTTCCAAAGCAAAGGCGACTACTTTATCCCCAACTCCTCGCTCTTACATTCATGAAATTCTCTTTGTTTAGTGTTTTCATGAATTTATTCGAATTGTTTTTGTTTTTTCAGGAGAAACATCGGGTACCACAGCAACATTCGTCATAGTCGATGGATGGACCATTACGATTGCATCGGTTGGGGACTCCCATTGTATTGTGGACATGTAAGGTGGCACTGTTTCTACCCTAACTGTGGATCATAGACTCAAAGAAAACCTCGAAGAGTATGCACCATTTTAAAAATTAAAAACCTTAGCATTTGTTATGTTACTGAGCTATTTTATTTTATTGAAACTTACCGGATCAACTCTCTCGGATTGTAAGTCTTCCCCTTATTCTCAGTTTGGCGGCTGAGAAAAAGTTGATTTTGTTGAAATTACATCAAACATGGATTTATTTAGGCTGTGTATTTTTTTAAATTTTTTGCAGTTTGCATTATGCTAATATTTCGGTAGGGACTCCGAGTTTATCTTTTCTTGTTGCGTTAGACACTGGAAGTGATCTGCTTTGGTTACCTTGCGATTGTAGCAGTTGTGTTCATGGTTTACAAACTCAAAGCGAACAAGTAATTTCCCTTTCTATTCTCAATCTTTTTTTTTCCTCTCAGAATTAGAAAGCTTAATTCTCTTGATTAATTAAAATTTCTAATTCAATCAAATAGGAGATAGATTTCAACATATACAGCACTAGCACTTCATCAACAAGCAAAAATGTTAGCTGTAACAGCGCCTTGCGTGCAAGGCGCAGTCAATGCCCATCCGCTAAAAGTACTTGCCCTTATCAAGTTGTGTATCCCTCTAATGGCACTTCATCTATTAGGGTCTTGGTTTAAGACGTATTGCACTTGACCAGCGATACCACTGCCCAATCGAAACCAGTAAATGAGCCGATAACATTCGGGTTGGTAACTTATGTTTTTTGTGTCTTTAGTTGACTTCATTGAATGCACTATTCTTTAGAAGTCATTGTTTGTGTATGGGAACTATGATCTGAATATGAATTTTTTATTCGTTAAACTGTTGTTGCAATTGTGGTCAAGTTCAAACGGTTACCTTAAATATTGAAATGATCCGAAAGTCAAGGTACATTTCAATGACTTAAAATCTATATTCCCTGTGAATTTCCAGTTTCAATTTATAACCTGTGCCACCATCATAGGCCTAAGCTGAAAAAAATGCGACGAATCGAAGGAAGAATGTAAATTCACACATTGTGGGGTCAATAAGTTTTGCCCAAGTCAACCACCAATTGGTACTGTGACTTCTGATAAATACTGTTACTTCTGATTTAGAGCTACATTTATCAACTAATTTCGTTTTTGCTAGAAATCGCAAAACGATGGGAAAGAACCTTCGAAGGTTGAAATGTTTATTGCGACCCGTAAATGAAAACAGGGCCGTAATTACAAGTCAGAATCTGATGCGATAACTAGTAAAATTGTAAGTCCACGAGCTATAGTATTTATGATTTATTTCTTAGTTAAGGGGCTATAGGATTTGTTTCTGATTTATATATTGGAACTCGAATGCATGCTGATAGTTTAGTCCCTGGCTTGGTTGCTAAATAACTGAAAAACCAAATTGTTGTTGTTATGTCCACTGTTTAATCAAACCTGAATTTGTTACTAGCAATACATGTATTGTAAATCCAGATAATTATGCATCTATGATTATAATATTAATGAATTTGTGGCTCATTAGTTAAAGTTTAAACCTTTGGTGTGACTCATTAGTTAAAGTTTAAAACCAGTTTATTATCAATTTGTGATTGTAATATTAATGAATCTATGGCTCATTAGTTAAAGTTTAAACCTTTTGTGTGGCTCATTAATTAAATTTTAAATCTAGTTTATTATCAATCTGTGGTTGTAAAATTGATGAATTTGTGGCATTAGTTAAAGTTTAAACCTTTTGTGTGGCTCATTAGTTAAAGTTTAAATTATGAGTATGTGACTCATTAATAAGTTAAAGTTTTAATCCAGTTTATTATTAATCTGTGATTGCTAATATTAATGAGTTCTTAATTTCTTTTAGCATACTCTTGATAATATGTGCGCGAATCTGGGTGCGAACAGTGACAGCGTTGAACAAGCGCTCATGGCTGGGGAATCATCTCATGGACGAACATGGCTCGTTGGCAGGCGCGCATTGCCAAACAAAGTGCAGAAAGGAGAGAGTAGTTCACCACAACTGCCTGCCATGAGTGTTGATGAATTGGTGGTAAAGGTCCAAGATAAGTTGCAACTGAATGTCGAGGAGCCAGTGAAACTCAAGGTGAAGGAAAACCTTGTTTTGATTGTGAACCAAATTGCAGCTGATAATCCTGATCTTACCATTAATTTGGATGCCATCATGAATTATGTAGCTATTGTGATGTTGAAACTGGTACAGCTGATGATGTGTCTAGTGACACGGGTGATAACTAAATGGTGTAATATATGCTGCTGAATTTTATGCACTTGTTAAGTACAATACTTTGACTAGGAGTGTGTCTTAACTATGTCTTCGCAACTTTAAGTTAGTTATATATGTATGTCTTGTGACTGCTTTATGCATTAGCAATTGTGATGGATTACTTGACTAGACTTATGAATGCATATGTTGACATTTAATTTGGAGCATTATATTATTGTGAATTTATTAGGTATTTGTGTAATATAAAATGTGGCTGTAACATGTGTTGCAATAAAACCACAAATGTGTTGCTAATGCGCCATCAAGTGTTATGTAAAAGTGTTGCAATAACTGGAAAATGTGTTGCTAATGTGCAATGAAGTGTTTCTAAAAAGTGTTGCAAATAACTCGACAGGGTGTTGCGAAAGTTCAATTACATATTTTCCAAATGTGTTGCAATAAGATCAAGAAGTGTTTCAAATTTTAAAAAAGTGTTACGAAAACTAGATCAGGTGTTGCAAAATTGCTAAAAGTGTTATAATGAAAGTGTTCGAGCAAATAATAAAAGTGTTACAAAAAAAACTAACAGACGTCAACGTTGACGGTGATGGGTATTTTTTTGCAACACAACATAAAGTGTTGCTTATACTAAAAAATTGTTGCAAAAAGTCACTTGTTGCAACACTTTTCTTAGCATTGCAAGTGAAAAAAAGGTGTTGTGAAAATGACTTTTCTCAAGGGAAGCATTACCAACAATTTTTTTCATGGAAAAGTGTTGCGACAAGTGCTTTCGCAGCACTTTAGGCAACATTTTATTATTGTTACAATAGACTATCTATGGCGTAGTGCTCCCTTGAATGCGAGACGCAAAGAAATCCTCATGTGGATAGAAAAGAATGGTGAGGATATTCAATACCTCCAAATATGAAGTGCAAAGGAAAGCCGAGGACTTACTGCGATT
Source organism: Euphorbia schlechtendalii (assembly GCA_949673415.1). NCBI lineage: Eukaryota > Viridiplantae > Streptophyta > Magnoliopsida > Malpighiales > Euphorbiaceae > Euphorbia > Euphorbia schlechtendalii. The sequence goes on from CATIWQ010433145.1 coordinate 5,199, forward strand.
ACCACAAGTGCGAGGGGCACGACACGGAGGACTACCGCGAGCTAACGAGAGAGCTAAATAGGAGAGCCGCTAACGGTTAAATTAACTGATTCTTACAAAACCCGCTGAAGGATAAAAGATATAAGGGATCAAGAGGGGACCATCGGCAAGAGGACCAGCAACATGTTGGAGGAGGCTATCAACCACCTTGAAGAAGAAATGATGAAACTGCCCCCAAGGGAGTCATTCACATCATCGTCGAAGGCCTCGTGCAGAAGAAAAAGAAAAGGGAAAGCACTTTTAACAATGATAACACTGATCGAAGAGGGGACACAAGCTACTGATTTTCATAGGAGAGGAGGCCCCTTCCCAACATAACACCTTAGTCATCAAGATGATGGTAGAAGTCTTCCAGGTTTGGTGGACATTGGTAGACACTGAGAGCTCCGTCAACATCATGATGCCTAAAGTCTTTGACGTGATAGAAGGGAACCTGAACCACATGGCCATCCATTAAGCCCCGATGATAGGTCTGGGCGGATAACTATCCCCATCTACATGTCAGCCAATCTCTCCATTACCTTAGGGGAAGGCGGTCCCGGTGGAAGTCAAGGGTCGAATTTTTTATTATGGACATCCCGCTAGCCTACAACATCATCCTTAGTCGCACACTTATCATACGATCGGAAGGAGTCATCAACCTTTGGTACCTCACACTTCAGACCCCCCACTCATCAGGGCATCGCCTCAGTAAGGGGAAACCAACAGGTAGCTCAAGAGACATACTTGATGTTGCTTAAGGATAAACCCCCAACCATCAAAGTAGAGGTAGAGCTCGCTGACGTTATGGTGGTAGTAACATTGGAGTAGGGGAAGCAAGTCTTGATGTCAAGCTAACTTGACACTAGCCTGGGGTGCTGCCCCATGACCCCGCAAGGGCTGCCGCCCCTTAGACCCTTCACCCTAGGGCACTGCCCCTGGACCCCCCAAATCGTATCAGAATTCAAACAAGTGTGCACTCCGCATTCTCTCAAATTATTCGATGAAATGTCACGATGTCATTAGTCAAACTAGTCAATATAATTACACTAAAACACTAACATTCCTCCCCCATTTTAGTGTAATCCTTGGTTAACTAGACAAATTCACAACAAGTAACAAACTCATGCATAAATGAAATATCGTAATGATTGAATTTCATCTTAGTACATTACACTTTCCAAATATTCGAATATCAAGGTGTCACTATGGACTGAACCTTAGTTATTCATTATCATGAATACATGAAAATAATATACGCATAAGTCAAAATTCTAAAAGTTCTAACTTCACACTATCTTTTACTAGCCTTGTGTCCTTATCCTTCATAAGCATATCAAAGTCAAGTCCTTACTTCTTGAAGTAGCTAAACTTCATGCTCATATAGGTAGCTCTTTTACTCTTATACCTCCATATACAATTTTTCAAAAGAGCTATTAAGAATTTAAACTTCAACCTCCATTATAATCTTGTAGGTCTAAACTCATACATTGGGATGATGTTACTATTGTGTTCCAATCTCCAGATTTTAATCTTTCTTCATTGAATTCTACATCTAATATCATATTAGATGGGATTCGGTATCGTAACATGAGAGATTTAAGATGGACTTTAATCCCATCCCCATAGCCGATTTGTGCATAAGATCTCTTCTTAACCCTTTAGTTAAATGACCGACTAAGTTATGCTCAGTTTTTACAAACTCTATTGATATGACACCTTGAATGATGCATTGCCTAATACTTAAATATCTAGATCTGCCCTTGTATACTTATTTATAAGAATTGGCCAAGGCAGCTTCATTATCACACTTGATAGATGTAGGTGATATTGTTTTATGCCACAATGGAATATCATAAATGAGATCACACAGCCATTCTACTTCTTTAAGAGCTATTACTAATGCTACAAACTCATATTCCAATGTTGGATCAACAATGTAAGTCTGTTTCTTTGATGCCCAAGAGATAGTGCCTCCCCTAAGAAGGAATACCCATCCACTTGTGGATGAACTATCTTCTTCATTGGAAATATAGCTTGCATCTAAATAACCCTTGAAAACCGAAGGAAATCTAGTGTGAGCGGATGACACGGATGCAATGGGCGAAGAGTGCACTAGAATGATATGCACGGTCCACCAAGGTGTTTTTGTGAAAATAAAATATTTTGTTGGGGACCTAAAAGGTTTAAAGAGAGAAAATGAAATCAATTTAGATTGGTCAAAAATCGAATTCGTTGTCTTGTAGTTTAGAGTCGCTACTTGGATAACTTTTTCCAGGAATTAAAGTCTTGTGAGGCTTAAAGTCCAGGGGACGGCCCACTTAGACACAAAGATTTGGATTTGGGATAAGTTGCTTACTTCTTATTGGATAATATTAAATTACATCTACAGAAAACCGTATTTCTTAATTGTGAATATTCAAACTTAAGTCATTTTTGTGTTTATGATTTAGCGCGCATGCGGAAAGTAATAAATTCAAACAAAGGGCAGCAAATAAATGCGGAAAATAAAATAATAAATTACAAAACCTCGAGGGATGCAACCACCTTCTTAATCTATTAATTATATTCTTTTAAAAATAATTACAATACCTGAAGGAAAATAAAATCCTAAGCATACATCTAACCTAATCTACTTGCATCAACAAAGGTTAGAATAGAAGATATAGCACAACATTGATATTTACACACATGTTCGATTTAATTTGAGGATGCTTGTGTGGCCTAATTTAAAACATCAGATATTAAAATTCTTGTTTCATAAAAATAAAATGGTTTATTTTTATACACAAATATGTTGCTCATTTTTATTTAATGAAAATGAGCACATGGAAAATGGTGAGGTCTGTTATCTAGGAATAATTTTAATTCCCTTCGTGAGGGTATTCTAACATGTATATTGAGGTATTTCCACAATTAAATAAATAATTAAATAAAAGGGATAAATAAATAAATAAAGAATAAATTAAATTAAATTTTAGATCATAATTGAGAAGAAAAGAAAATATATACCACAGGAAAAAGAAACTCTAGGAACTCAGATGCTTACCCTTTTGTGGCAAAGCAACGTCGACAAATCCGCTTGATTTTTGGGAGTGCTCTTCATTCTTTTTGGTTTGTAGTTTTTGAAAATCAAAATCTTTATATTTGAAAAATAATCAGACTCGAAACCTAAATTAATTTTAGGTCCGAGAATATATGAAGATTTTTTAGAAGAAGATGAAAGAAATTGATTGAAAAACAATTAGATTTCGTAACCCAAATTTGTTTTAGGCCCAAAAATAATTAAATGCTTTTTTAAAAAAAACAAAAAAAAGTCACTGTCAAAAAGTCAGAATATTTTGTACTCCTTTTTTAGAAAAATCCGATCATTTCATCAAGAAAAATATCTTTTCAATGAAATTTCCATCTAAATTCCTCCTCATTTTCTGAAAAAATTCCCCTCTATTTATGAGGGGAAAATCGGCGAAAAAGGGTCTGCCGATGGACATGGCATGTCTACCGATGAACAATGCCAGTCGATCAGCGGACTAGGCATGTCTATTGGCAAACAGCATGGCATCATGTCCGCTGGCGGATTACTAATCTGCCCGTCCATCGAATATATTTTTTTAATTTTTCAATTAATTAATTAATTTTTTCCAGTTTTTTATTTTATTTCAGATCTTTAAATAATTATTTGAGCCCTTAATATATTTTTAAGTCCTTAAATCTTCACTTAAGACCTTTAAATATTTTTGTTATGGTCCTAAATATTTATTTAGGATCCGAAATATAATTTGGTGACTCTGAATATTTATTTAGAGTTCCAAAACACCTAATTAAAGTCTACCTAAGGTTAGGTTTACGAGGAGAGTACCCATTTGAAGATCATCGAACACTTGAAAATAGTAAGATTTAAGGATTAAATCCCGAAAAGCCATCAGCATCGAACACTCAAGCTGATACAAAATCTCATGCTCACAACTACCCCTCATGTGATCACTACTAGTTATAGCCAGCATGATCACACGAAATGGAGTGGAGGGATCGAGAATATACCTGACCGTGCGGCTGGTTACCTCTTTATCCTTAATCGATGATGACATGGGCTTTCCTTTCTAGCACCGCGCCCCATAGGATTTTCCATTTCTTTCTTCGAAATCCCTTGGTGGTTGATACCCCATGCGGGCGGGTTGATCGTTTCTTTATGCGACGTCCTTTTAATAGTCTATAATAGAATAAGCAATCGTTTCTTTCTTCAATTGTGGTCATTGTGTGCCCCTTATGAGTTGACCTTCGGTTAGTTTTTACTATTGGAATTGCTACCGTAGGGTGCCTAAATCCATTTCAAAGGTGATCCCATTGAGATAACCATTTCTTTCTTTAGTTATGTTTCGAATTTCCTAGGCAGGATGTTAACTTGCTTCCTATGACAAATCAAAGAAAAATGTATAATGTTAATACGTTTTATGATGCATGTTTTAATTGTTTGATTGATTTTATGCGAAAAAAAATTTTTGCCCCTTCAATAGATTAAAACATGATGAAGAAATGAGTTTAATGAAAATTCACGGATGTCCCGAAGATCGTTCTGTTGTTTTAGGATGCTTTTGTGATGTTGCAATGTTGCTTGAACGGGTTCTAGGTATGCTTGATTGGGCAATCGTCTTTCTTAATTTTGTAGATTGCTTAAGTGGAGGTGGAGTGTCTTGTTACTGGGATGGTATTGCCCTAGTTTAGCATCGTCTTTATCTGTAAGTGATGTGATGGTTATGTAATGTATGCATGGTTTTATGCATGAACAATATTTATCACATGATATATGTTCATTTATTGCCAGTGTTGTGGGATTTAGAGCACTGGGGACCCGATCGATCATAGAAGCTTTATTGCATGAAGAACCTTTCAAAGGGTTCTCAGTCGATAACCTTTTATGCTGGTGCATGGGTGTCCCTAGCATTTATCTCGGGCATTCCATTGTTTTCTTACTATCGATGAATCCTTCAGAGTGATGATTATTGGTTTGATGAATCAGAGTCGAGTTTAGAGCTTGGATCTAGTTTGAAGAGGATGTGGATGAGTCGTTGATCCAGAACTATGTTAGCAATGCTCACTTTGATAATTTGGAAGCCTTTTTGCCCGAAGTGTTGCGAGGGAAATCATATTACATTCGTCATAAGTCTTGGAGGGGATAGATGATTCCTTGTTCCATTCTGAGGATGAAATGATGAATTTGATATTTCTTTGGTTCTAATTTCTACATAGCCCACCCTTACGAGTTTTCAATCTATCGAACCTTGTCTTAGGTTTTTCCTAGACTGCCCTTATTGGTTTTCAATCTAGTAGACTCATCTTTTCTTCTTTTCTTTTTTTTATTATTTTTTATTTTTATTGAACCATGATGTGATGGGATATTTACTTGCGATATTCCATCGTTAGCATGCAAGCAACCAAGATAAACATATGCACAAATATTCAGCAAAAAGGATAATTCATTGATGATCTTAACAGGGGTATGAATGTGTCAATTGATTTGACTCCTACTATTGATTAAGCCTTTCAGGGTTTCTAATCAATGTTTTTTCTTTTCTCTCAATGTCCTAAGTTTTGTCTAAGCCACCCTTTTTGGGTTTTCAACTCAACAGTTCATTTTCTACTTTGAAAAGAGGCCATAATTTTTTCTCAACTAACAAAGTGCTAATTGACAGGCTAATTATAAATTTACTTTTTGTTTGAACTGCTTTTTACTCGATTTATTTCTTTCACCTATGTGTGATAGCGTTTGTGCTAGTCTTAGTTGATTTGATTGATAGATTGGTTACCATCCATGTCTATAACTCAATTGTTATTTTGTTCAACATTTTAGATCAATTGGTTGGTGCTCATGCTTCTTTGCTAGCTTGAGGTATACGCGATGTTGCATTCAATAGTTCTCCTTAGTAACAATTCCTAGAGAATAGGTGATATGTTAGAGATCGGAGGCTTTAGATGCGGTAGCTTGATTCCTTTGAGGGTGAACAATTTATGTTCAACTATGTAATGATCGGCCCATAAGTGTTGGTGGGCCATGCGATGGATTTGTTGACATGCTCAAAGATCTAACCCCTTCTTTGCATCTTTGGAACTAGCATTATGTAAGCCCATTGTGCCGGTTGTTTTTCTTAACTTGAATTCGCTCTGTTAACTTTTGGATCCATTCTAGTTTTGATCATTTTGACTTTTGCTTGACTGATTTAATAGTTAGTGGATGTTTCGTGCTTGGCAATCTTTCTCACATTTTTATCAGGAAAATGCTATCATGGATTGTCTAAGTACTTGCATTTATCTCTCACTTTTCTTCAAGAGTCAAATCATCTGAACTTATTACAATCGTAGGGGATCCATTTATACCCAAATTAATTTCATGATATGAAGTGTCATATATGCTAAAAACATTATGCATATGTTTATGAGAATGTGTGATATCAATCAAAGTTCAATATATATTCAAAAAGTTCAAAAGCCTCATGGGCGAAGTTGCTAAAAACTAATTTAATACATTATTAATGTTACCATCACGTGATTATCTTCTCTTACTAGTGCCCTTTGGCAAGTTTCCCAACAAGTTTTTCCATACATTCGAAATGCTCCATCTTCTCCACCTTATCAAACACTTCTTGATAACTAGAAAAGATATCGGACCTAAGCTTGCTTCTGTAAGATGGCAGTGTGCAATCCAAAGTTTGATTATCATCTCTGGTAGGGTTAAACAAGCTTGAAGCTTGACCTATGTATCCATCTAACTCTCATAGTAAGATTTGAAGCTCTCACCTTGCTTCTACCTTACAGTCTCCAAATTTTACATTGTGGTTACCATTTGAGTGTTGAAACCATAATACCCGATTATAGCCTGAGAAAGATTGTTCCAATCATAAGCTACGTTCAGCTGAAGGTGACTGTACCGTTTGTTGATCGGATGGCCCAAGGTGATAATGAAAAGCTTAGTCATCATCCGTTCGCTTACCCTCAATGCCCTCATCACTATGTGGTAATGTATTAAATATCACATAGGTCTCTAGAACCCGAATACTTCTCGTGAAGTTTAGTGGTAAGCTGTCTTCATCCCTGACTGTCGACTATGCAAGGTATGTAATCATGAGATGATCATTGTGAGTGACTAAGAACTGTTGCCAAAATTCCACCATGCTTGGTTGTTGGAGAATAGCATTCCCAATGCTTCGACAGAAGCCATACTACCCTTGGGGAAATGTAGTTCCCGTAGGAGTTACTACAAAATTGGGTAGCTGAGGGATAGCTTGGAATTCTGAGGAAAATGGCACCCTCCAATTAGGAATAGATTGTTAGGCCACTTCTTGATAAAAAGGTCTTGGTGCGAATAGTGAGGCTGTCCCGAGAAGAACTAATTCTCGAATTATTGTTGGAAAGGATTGGTAAAATTATATAATGGCTAACCTAAGCCTAATTCTTATTCAGTTATCTTTATCTTTCCCTGAACTGGTAAAAGCCAGTAGGAGCTGGGTGCATCATATGAGAAGGAGAAGGTCCCCTTGCTCTAGGTTAACTAGTCGGACCATCGATATTAAGGGTGATATCTAGGTTGGACACAACATTATGAGAACTTTCTTCGAGCTGACCTATCCCAACATATTGATAAATAATTAATGTCAATTGGTCACTATTTGCAAGAGCATTCAAGGTAGCTGCAATCTCACCACTCACCAATAACTAAGGTTGAAAATTCTATTCCACAAGGAAGGTTTGATCCTCCCATGCAACTTTGTCCTGTGGATCGGCCATGCTATCAAAACTAAAATATGCATGCTAAACTTAATCTAAATCAAAACCAAAGTCTTCACTTGACTTAGTGTGCGAAACCCCTTCCAGATTAGCCATGATCGGAGAAATGCGAATCAAGTGATGAGCAGGCCTTTTCCAAGCTAAGATAAAGAAGTAGAATATCAAACCATGCATATAAGATTTGTGATACTATTCATGATGAGAAAAAAATGCATGAGATGTTAATGTTATGGCTGCATTCACAAGGGGTTAACGTGCCATGATACGAAGTAAATAATGTGTTTGTCAATCCATTTGAAATAAATGGGTTAGTCATTAGATAAAATGTGAAAATGAAAACCCAACCCTTCAGAGTGGATTTGAGATCTGTACAACGTCCATGTCACATCATAACATGAGTGATGAATTGTACATGAAATGAGATGACCAAGTTGCCCATGTGGTAATAGGTCAATAGTTTGAGTTTTTATATTGTGACTAGATCTCATGGAATGAAGAGGTCAAATTGATTTTAGGTAAGTAGTGTGAAATACCCTAATGAAATTGAAAACATTTAAATAAATTTTAAAGCACATGAAAAATAACCACGATATGTAGCTATTGAATGAATGATTTTTGTTATTTTTCCCAATGAGGGAAGAGTTTCATATGCTAGTGTGGTTACTAATTGAGGGTATGCAATAATGCATGAATCATTACCCTATGTGAGCAAATGGTTCGTTTATTAAGCATATATCCTTGAAGATTAGTAAGGTAAGCCATTTGAAAAGAGTTCGCCTCGTGCAAGCTTAGATTCGGATGTCAATGTGGACATCACGCTATGTGGGAAGGTATAGTTTTAGGTATGTATTTTCCCCATTTGGGCTATGAGTTAGATGTCGAGTGGACATCTCATAGGTTATGTGTGGAATATGTTATTACCCCATGCGGGCTAAGCTTTGTATGTCAAGTACAAATCACGCAAATTAGGGTGAATGATGCTTCATGATTATAATCTGTTTATGTTACACTAGGGTGACATGATATCGAGTGTCGACTAGTCATAAGTGTATGTGACAACAATTTACTATCATGATGATGAGAAAATGCTATGTCCATTTTTTGTTTACATCATTTTAATATAATGAGTGTGTGCGTTCAAGTGTCTGCACTAAGATTCATAGTTAGCATGACACATTTGTACAATGAATGATAAATTGAAAGTAGAAAACACATAGCATATAGCATGCAACGTTCAAACTTCCAACCATACAACTCCCACGCGTAGGGTTTTTTGCTAGTCTCTATCCTAAGTTTGGTTCATCTTAGTACCACAGGGGCACTAAGGAGTGCACCTGCAAGAAAAATATAATGCATGACAGTTTGTTATGTAGCACCCTAGGAAAATGCCTATGGCTTATCCATATGAGGTTTGTATTTGGATTGCTAATGTAAATGGTTCTTGTTGCACTAATATACACTCCAAGTCTCTCCCCAA
>CATIWQ010433161.1:0-14950 GCA_949673415.1 Euphorbia schlechtendalii
AGTTGGATCTTCATGTTATGTATGGATTCAAGGTAGAACTCATCATAAGGATCAGAATCATCTTCTTCTTCTTCCGAGAGAGTGCAAATGCCCATATCACAAGAATCCTGAATCGCAAGAGTTGATGGACCTCCATCATTATGATTTGTGTTTGCCAATCTACTTGGAACAAACAGGTTGATTGCCGTATTACCGTGCGTAAAAGGTTGAGGTTATGATTTGTGTTTGCCAATCTACTTGATACAAACAATTTGATTGACATAATACCCTTGTGGTAAAAGGCTGAGGTTATGACTTATGTTTGCCAATCCGCTTGGAACAAACAGACAAAAAATGACAAGGGATCGCGTATTATCCAAGTGATAACGCGCTTTCGATTTGGAGAACTAATCGCCATGGTTTGCTCTCGATAAATTCAAGTTTGGGTAAAACAGTTAGTTATACCCTATGTTTAATGACTTTAAATGGACAGATGTTCGAGTATCGAGCGGGCACTGCTATAACCATGGGTGATCCTACCCTAGGTGATATTGTCTCATTGCATCTTTCTAAATCTAGGTAAGTGATATCGGGGTAAAACGGTGTGATAAACCCGATGGCTCATGACTTCAAATGGATATGGGTTCAAGTACCAAGTAGGCACTATCATAACCACGGGTGGTCCTAACCCTAGGTGACGCTGTCTTGTCGCATCTTCTAGGTTCGAATTCAGGTAGAATAATGTGTCATACACTTTTGCTTGGAAGTTCATGATTCTAAGCGGATAGAGGTTTGAGTGCCAAGTAGGCACTACCATAACCATGGGTGGCCCTAACCCTAGGTGACACTATCTCATTACATCTTTTTATATCTAGGTAGGTGATATTGGGGTAATGACATGTGTGTGTATAATTTGTGTTTGCATAACAACTCATGGTTAGCATGATGCTTTACATGAAATAAATGTGGTGATGAAATGAACACATAGCACATAACATTTAACACATCACTTCCAACCTTATGTCTCCCACACGTAAGGGTTAGGCTTCTAAATCTAGGATTGGATCATCTTAACACCGTAAGGTATTAAGGAGTGAACCTGCATAAGAGATGCATTTGTTTTGGTAAACCTAAGGGAAGTGTCTACGGTTTCTTTATATGAGTTTGGTCATGGGCTATTGATGTAGAAGGTTCTTGTTGCACTATGATACACTCTAAGCCTCTCCCCAAATAGGTGCGAACGAGGGAGGTACATGCGATATGGTAACAAGTGATCCACCCGCTAAATATCTTTGGTCGCCATGGGGTCGCAAATGATACTTTCACAAGCTTCACGGTAAATGGGGCCTGCTTTTGTTCGAAATATCGTAAGCGTAGATTTAACTCATTTAATGACTTTTCAATACTCATCCAAAATCTTTTAAACTTTTAAGTTCATAAAAGATATCCCCAGCAGAGTACCCACTGCGAGCGGAAGACATTCAACCCGCACGATCATCGCGAGGCACCGGCCCCGTGATATGGGGCGTGGGGGTCTTCCTATTTGGAAAGAAAAGACTTTTTAAGTTTAAAGAAAGGAACTTGTTTGTGTAAGAAGTTTAATAGACTCAAGATCAGAACTTCTAGCCTATGGTACTCAGAGTCACTACCCGGATCAGCTCTTTCGGGAAAATTTGGTACAGTTTAGATCCGTTAAGCCTAAGCGATACCATAGTTCAGAGATTAAGCTCCAGGATTAGTTACTTCATCATTATTTGAGTTAACATTATTCCCACTAGGAAACCACACTTATGATATTTCGATTCGATCTAGATGTTTTTAGCTTATGTTCTTGGTTATTTAGCGAGCATGCAGAAAGCGGTAAATAAAGTGTGAGAAAGTAAACACGTAGGAAAGTAAATGTGCCTAATCTACAGGATTAGTTACATATTGGGATGGGGGATTTACAAATCACCTAAATACATCGATATCTAACAAATATTACATTTGATAAATGCGATACCCGAAGGAAAGTAAATCCTAACATACATCTATCTTAAACTACCTGCATCCACAAAGGTTAGCATAGGGGATATTCCACCACATAAATATGTACCGAGTGTACCATGTATGCGCGATTGGGATTTTGGAAAGACCCATGTGGTTGAGGTAAAAACAACGGAGATTTCGAAGTTCTCATTCCATGAAAATTGTTCATTTTTATATTCAACTATGTTGGTCATTTTTATTAGTGAAAATGCCGCATGTTATATTGTTAGGTCGGTTATCTAGCAACCTAAGCTCCCTTCGTGTGGATGACCTAAAATAACATTGAGAAACATAAATCTAGGCCGAACATGCATAACATAGCAATTGTTTGGGTTAACAATGGTAACGATGTCATCCATATCGTTACCGACTTCCCTGTGAAGGGCGATATCGATATGAATGACCCGAAGCGCTTCCGTTGCTACTCCAAACCTTAATAAGCATATTAATACATTAATAAATCATGTATAATTCCTATATAATTACAATTTAGAGGTCTTTTACTCCTAATGATGCATTTCCAAACTCAGAATGGTCTCAATGGGTCGTTCTAAGTTTAAAAAATTAGAAACGGAGCATAACAAAGCGAAACTGGACTCTGGCAAAGGCAATGTTGTTAATGAAATTAGGCCATGTTGTTAATGACATTGCAATGTTGTTAACAACATGTGGTAATGTCGTAAATGGCATCGAAGTTCAAGACCTGTAGAAAAAATAGCAGAAAATAGTAAAACTAAAATCCAAAACTTCAAATGATCATAACTTTTGCTATACTTAACTGATTTAGATGATCTTTATCATTCCAGAAAGCTCAAGATGTTTAGAATATGTTTATGTAAAAAAAATACTCAAAAAGATTTGAAATCATACTGAAATTCCTGGAAAAACAGTTTGGTTTGCAAAAAATAGAAATAACCGAAAAGGAAATGAAACTTCAAAAAGGAAAGCATATAAATGTAGGTACAAACTCTAGGAACTCAGAGGCTTACCCCGTAGTCATGAATCCACTTTCTTTAAGGTCCATGAAGTCCTCTGGGAAGCTCTCCTTGTTTCTTTTTGGTTGGATTTGGTTGTTAGTTGGTGATTTACCGAAAATCTTTGGAAGGGATCTATTCCTTGCCAAAGTAGATATTTCAGAAAGTGTAATACCCTTCAAGTGAGTGATAAAGATGTTTTAGACTCTCCATTCAAGTCTAAACCTCAAGCATTGTCTAAATGATCTCTAAACATCAAGTTTGCTCAAATGATCTCTACACCTCAAGATTTGCTTAAAGGATGAACTAAACCTCGAATTTACTTAAGAGATGAACAAGTGGATGCTTTTCACCCAAGTTCATCCCCTTTTCATGAACATAATCTAACTATCCCAAAACCTTAAGTTGTTGGATGCTTAAAGTCTAAACTTAAAGCAAAAATTCAAGAAAAACCACTCAAGAACACTCAAACTTGCTTAAGAACACTTTGAAATATCACTTGCACCTTTTGCATGAAAATTTTAGCTCCCTTTATGGAGCTCTCTTGAATCCAAAGTCAACTCCTTTCTAGCCATAGCCCATGCTTGTAGCCTTAAAGGCCATGCTTTTGCATTTTAGCTTTAATCATTTGATCCCAAGTGAAGATTTGATGTAAAAGGTCATAGGTAAGGTGTGGGGAGTTGTTTTGCAATGATTGCAAGTATGTGCGCAAAAGTCACCCTTTTGGCTGAAAATTGTAAAAAATGCAATTTTAACCCTGTTGAAAAGTCAATGTCATTAATGACATTGCGATGCCGTTAACGACATTATGATGTAGTTAAGAACAATGCTTCTTTGCCTTGGGCTTTTTGTGCTGAAATTGCCTAAAAAAGTGGTAAGGCTCAAAGAAACAAAGCAAGCTTCCTCTGGATGAATTCAAGACCTTGTAAAAAGTGAAAAACTAGCAAGGGAAAAATAAATTGCAGCTTCATCATCGAACTCGTGAGTCGAGAGCGAAATCCCGTGCTCACAGGCTGCCCCTCATGGGACATTACTGATATGAGATCAGTGTGGTCCCACGATTGAAAGTGCAGCGGGGTTTAGAGATGATACCTGACTAGTCGCTGTTGGCACTACTTGGGGTGGAAACTTCATGATGATCGGAAGCTTTAATCCTGGTGCGACGTTACCGGGGATTGATCTATCCGTACCTCTTGCGAATTGCCCATTCGGTAATTTTTACCCCTTGAAAGTTAACCTTTGGTTGTTGCTACCGCTGGAACCATTGGGAAAAGAACGTTAGTTGTGCGCCTCTGTTCTTCTGGTTGAGAGTCTCATGTACAGGCTATAGAAAGTCCATTGACAATGCGGTCCGCAAAAAGTTCGCTGATTGTGAAAAGTCAGGGGAAGATATGAAATGTAGAAAGTTTATTGGATTGTAAGAAGTCAAAAGAGATGCGAACTGTAGACAGTTCATTGATTGTAGAAATTCAGAACATGTTTGATCAGTAGAAAGTTCATTAATTATAGAAAGTCAGGAAAGGTATGGATTATGGAAAGTCCATTGACTATAGAAAGTCAAAAAAGGTTTAAACTGTAGAAAGTTCATTGATAGTAGAAAGTCAAGAAAGGTATGGACTGTAGAAAGTCCATTGATTGTAGAAAGTTGGAAAAGCTTTGAACTGTAGAAAGTTCGTTGACTATAGAAAGTCAAGAAAGGTGTGGACATTAGAATGTCCATTGACTGTAGAAAGTCAGAAAAGGTTTGAATTGTAGAAAGTTCGTTGACTATAGAAAGTCAGGAAAGGTATGGACTGTAGAAAGTCCACTGATTGTAGAAAGTCGAAAAAGGTTTGAACTGTAAAAAGTTCATTGCCTGTAGAAAGTCAGGAAAGGTGTGGACTTTAGAAAGTCCATTGACTGTAGAAAGTCAGAAAAGGTTTGAACTGTAGAATTTTCATTGATTGTAGAAAGTTCGTTGACTATAGAAAGTTGGAAAAGTTTGAACTGTAGAAAGTTTGTTGACTGTAGAAAGTCAGGAAAGGTGTGGGCTGTAGAAAGTCCATTGACTGTAAAGTTTGAAAAGAAATGTAGACTGTAGCAAGTCTGTTGACTGTAAAAAGTTTGAAAAGAGATGTAGACTGTAGAAAGTCCGGGAAGGTATGCGGACTATAGATAGTCTACGGTGAATGCCTCTTGTGAGTTAATATCTGGCTACTTGTTAATATTAGAACTGCTGGGGAAAGGATGAGAGCCACGTGCTTCATGCCTTTGAAAATACGTTGATTGTGGCAAGTCTTCATCAAAATCTATTGCGGGATGGTTGACTATTGCAATTTGAATTGTATACCCCTTGTGAGTTGACCTTGGGTTGATTGTGAACCTCGAAACTGCTGGGGAAAAGATGAAAGTTGTCTGTTCCATACCTTTGACGATACGTCGAATGTAATAAGTCTTCATCAAAATCCACTGGGGGATGGTTGACTTTTGCGATCTGAATTGTAAACCCCTTGTGAGTTGACCGTGGGTTGATTGTGACCCTCGGAACTGCTAGGGAGAGGATGAAAGTCGTGTGCTCCATGCCTTTGATGATATGTTGACTATTGTGAGTCTAATATAGATGCCCCTTTTGAGTTGGAGGGGTACTTACAAGAATGAGGAAAATTATTAGTAGATACTTGTGACATATGTTTTAATTCCTTGATTGAGATTGCGTAAAGAAAATTTTTTTTCCCCTTCAATCAAGAATTAAAACATGAGGGTTTTGACAAATTTTTCTTCAAGCTCATGACAAACGTGGAAATTTGAGTTTGAGATTTTCGAGGATGTCCCGATGGCCACTCCGTTGTTTTGGGAGGCTTTTGTGATGTTATAATGCTACTTGAAAGAGGCCTAGGTAGGCTTGAATTTGACGAAAGTTGAAATGGCTTGAGTTAGGTCATTGTCTTTCTCAATTTTGATGATGTTCTGCTCCGACATCTTCTTGATACTTGTAGTTTCCTCATGTGGAGGTAGAGTGTTTTTCTCACCGGAATGGCATTGCCTCAGTTCATCATCACCTTCACTTGTAAGTGACATGATGCGTATGCATGTATGAATGACTTTATGCATGAACAACATTTATCATATGATGTATGTTTGTCTGTTGCATGAATTATTGGTTTTGGAGCACTGGTCATGCTCTATAGTAGAAGCTTCATTGCATGAGGAGCCTTTCAAAGATTTCTGAGTTGATACCCTCCTATGATGGTGTATGAGTGCCCCTAGGATTCATCTCATTGGGCATTCCCTGGTTGTCTTATTGTCGATGGTCGAGTTTTGTAGACCTGACTTTTTTCAGAGTGATGATGGACATGTGTCCGAGTCGAAGTTCAATTTTATGGATGAATCAAAGTCTAGTTCAAAGCTTGAATTTGGTTTAAAGAGGATTTGGATGAGTCATTGACTTTTTGACGCTCATTTCTTTCTTTGGTATAGATTTAGTGATGTTAATGTTGATCCCTAACCATGTTAGTGATGCTCATTTTGAAGTTGATAATGAGAGCTTGGACGCTTTTGTTGTGACAATCCTCTCTGTGAGGGAAATCAGAAGATATTCATCCTAATATCTGGAGGAGATAGATGATTACGTGCGCCATTCTGAGCAGAAGATGATGAATTTGATATTTCTATGGTTCTAATTTCTACATAGTCCACCCTTACGGGTTTTCAGTTTATCAAACCTTGTCTTAATTTTTTCCTAGACCGCCCTTTCAGGTTTTCAATCTAGCAGACTCATCTTTTCTTCTTTTTTTTCTTTTCTATTTATTATTATATTTTCATTTTTATCAAACCATAATGTGATGGGATGCTTACTTGCAATATTCTACCGTTGGCATGCAAGCAATCAAGATAAACATATGCCTAAAGATTCAGCAAGAATGACAATTCATTGATGAACTTAACAAGGGTATGAATGTTTCAAATGATTTGTGCAAAAGTCACCTTTTTGGCTGAAAATTGCAGAAAATGCAATCTTAGCTCTACTAAAAAGTCAATGTCGTTAACGACATTGCGATGCCGTTAACGATATTGCAATGCAGTTAACGACATTGCTTCTTTGCCTTGGGCTTTTTGTGCTGAAATTACCTAAAAAATGGGTAAGGCTCAAAGAAATAAAGCAAGCTTCCTTCGGATGAATTCAAGACCCTGAAAAAAGTGAAAAACTAGCAAGGAAAAAATAAATTACAACTTCATCATCGAACTCGTGAGTCAGGAGCGAAATCCCGTGCTCACACCTATATATAGGGAAAAGGGAGATTGTTAGACTCCCCCTCAATTACTAGGTGGGATGGGAATATTCCCATCCCACCCTAATAGGGTTAGCCGCGTGGTTCATGGTGACCCGCGGGGTAACCCGTATGGGTTGCGCAAGGCAAGCAAAGCTTACGGCCCACGCAAGCACTACCATGGGCACCGCTTGCGAGCTTACAGCCCGCTAGTGTGCACGAGCTTACCCGTGCGCTAGCGGCCCGTGAACTTTTCAGCTCATGAGGCAGAAACGCAGGACCCACTTTGAACAACCTGTGTTCGTTAGGGGCCCACTTGCAACGGGAAAAATTCCCTTGCTCCTCTCTATGTAATTTTTCCCTATTTCCTCTTTATTTTCTTTATTATTAATTTGGTCCAACCAATTAATAATTCTTCTATTGAATTTGACAACTTATATTTTCATCTTAGACCAAGTCTATAGGCTATCGAAGTTGAAGAGTGAAAATATTGAAGATTCATCTTAGCTAGAGTATAAATAGAATCCGATCCTCTTTCAGTTTTTTATGTTTATTTTTTTTTCATCTTCTATATTCTTCATTCCAAATTTTTTTAGGTCATCGGCTCGCCCAAAATAAATATCTTCACAAACTTAGTTCGATAAAGACCCAAAGTGTGTAACCTCATAGTATTGAGTCGCTAGAGGTTGACCTAAACTTGGCTTCCCATCCGGGAACCTTTAGGCAAAGTGTTCCAGAACGATATGGAACCTGATATGTCTAGATGATTAAATGGGCTTTCTAGCAATGGCGTATGATCCCTCGATGCTTGGAACGTCACGTGCTTGTGACTTGAACCGGTTCTGCAGTAGTAACCAATACAATACACTCCTTCCATCAGGTAAAGTACCATCCAGTTTAATGAGCTCAGATTAAGTGTTAGCTCATGTAATAACCGTAGCTATCATAGAATTAGACTTGTTCATTAAGAACACCACTTGGCCATTATGAATCAAGATTGAATAGAAACCCATTCTATCAATCTTATACTCTGATCTGAGGTTCATGAGTATGTCACTTCAACAAGGGGCTCTAAGGTAGATCTCCCATTATATCACTATATCAGGAGCGATGGATCCCATCTTGACTAGTGATCATCACTATACTCATAATCACCCGTGTCATCTTGATCGCTAGGGTATGAATAAGTATGACTCAAAGTATAGAAATTCCCACACAAGGTAACTGGTATCTCAGGTTTAATGATACTTGTATTGCTACTGCAATAAAACATGACACCAACACATGGATTACTATACCATAGATGGCATGTGGCAACGAAAATGCATAGTGTTGCCCTTCAACCGTTGCAATTTTTAGGAAAAAATCAATTTATGGTTACGAAATTGCAAATTGTTCCAAATCAGTTGCAATAAATATGAAAATCCGTATATGTCGTTGCCTAAACACTAGAATGAGGTGTGGGTTAAGTGAATAGTAAAATCATTTGGCGGGATTATATCCTGCTCAATTAATTGACTGTCAAAACTAATTAGAAAATAAAATAATAAAATAAACTCCAAAAAATCTCAAGTAATTAAACACATACTTTATTCCTCACTTTTTGCTTCTGTCTTCTCAACTGGCTTCTCTCTAAAATTCCTAAACCCTTCCTTAAAAAATCCCAAATCCTTGCTAGAGTTTTGTGAAAATTCTGTTTAAATTGAAGTTTATACTCACTGGAGTTCTTGCTCTGCCATTTGCGTTTCTCAGTTTGCTTTTCTTTGCTTGTGTTTCTTCCTTTTCTCGATCGGACTGGTTTGTGCTAATTCTCTTCGTATCTTCTTAATTTTCCATTAAATTTTTGTTTTTTGATACTCCTTGTGCATGTTGTTAAAAAATTAGGGTTCGTTGATTTTGGTGTTTGCGGGGAGTTCTTGGTGTTTATGGGTTTTGTTCGTAAGTATTTTCTACGTTAATGTTTCTTCAATTCTTGTTTCAAAGTATTTTCTAATTGTATCTTGGTTCAATGATTGTTTCTTTGCTTATTCTGATATTTATTCTCAATTTTCAAGTATTTTGTAGGTTTAGGGACTCTGTAATCTCACGATTCAAAGGAAGTGAAGGAGGTAAGACATAAAATTTTATTAACAAAATTTGAACCTATTGAGGAAATCACTCGGATAAATAATCGATCTGATGTAATGAGAATAACGGAATTGAGAGAGAGGATCTGATGAAATTTTGAAGAGCAAAGGCAACATTTTGGCATTTATAACATCAACCGGATTGAGTACTCAACATTTTTGTTGCTTCAGGAAATTGTTAATTTTGAATTACAAAATAATAGTAATATGAAACTACCTGATTTTGGGATTGAAGAAAAAACATATATATGATTCCAAGTCAACGACTCACTCTCAAATCCTAAAAATCCTCCATTTTGATCTTTCTTTTGGCGATTGAGTTACAATCTCATATTCCTAAATTTCTTATTTTTTATATACATTTCATATTGTTATTTAGTTATTTTGGATTGTTATTTTCGGTTCAAATATGCATTTTTAAAAATCATAGTGGATTTTGGTTCAGTTTATAGTCACCATTAAGTAACATAATTTTCAGCTTCTGTTAGCACTATTTATTAGCAGAAAAGATTTTTCCAAATTTGAGCATATTATCTTACAAGCCTGAGAGTTATGCTTACCTATATTGGTCATGTCAAAGTTCATTGAAGTGGTTAATGGTTAAGTTGGTTAATCATATGAATATGGAGGACTCATTTCTCATCCTCTATGTTTGATCCTAATCAACCCCATACAAAATCTTTTCATGAGTAAGCTGCTGCATTTTGACTTTATATTCATGCTTATTCTTCAATCAATTTATTCTTCAATCAATTTGATTATACATTTGATTCTATTTTGCAGTAAGATATTCTAGTTCCGAGATTTGAATTATCGTCTCAATATGATTGACTCGAAGATAAGAAACTTGTGGCTCTCAAGTAATGGGAAAAAGTTATCAATGGTGATCAGGTGAGAATTCTTATTTTAAAACTCAAATTAAGATGATTAGTTAATGGAATGTTCTTATGTGGCAGCTGGTTCAAGAGATTCGCAGCGGGAATGTGTTCAATGGATGGAAAGAGGGAGAAATAAACTTCCATCCCACTTACAAGTATAAGATGAATTCCAATAGATACATAGAAGAGAACCTGAAAGAAGGGGAAAAGAAGAGATACCCAGCATGGTAAGTACACGAAACTTATTTGATATTATTTTGATAATGAGATGACTAAAGGAGTAAGCAACTAAGCTTATTTTTGGTTAATTGTTTGAAATAACAATGTAGGTGTGATAAAATACTTTGGTTAGGAAAAGGTATAGAACATGGATGTGTTAAGAGTTCAAACATTGCTTTGCTGCTGCAATTGGTCAGCTTGTTGGTTAGTTTGTAAGTTATTTTGTTGCTATGCTGTTGGAAGTGATGGAACTCAAGAAATTGCATTTAGCTTTTATTAATTGTTTCAATTATGTCTGATGTGAAATACTATTAAGTTTTTTTAATATTCTGCATCTGTGTTAATGTTAAGGTTTATAAGCTGAAGAACAATTTTGGGTATGTGTGATATTTACATCGTGAAAGCTAACCAAATTGAGCACTAAGTAATCATAGGTTAATTTTTTTGTCATCTTTAATGGATTGTTAAGTGAATTATGAAAACTCACTTTCTTCTTTTTTTCCTCCTTTGCTAACAAAGGGCTTTCCTTAATTTTTTTTAATATCATATTTGAGTGCAAGTGAGAAGTAAAAAAATGTTCAAGTAGATGCAATATTAGGTCTATCATCATCTACATAGGTTTTCTTATTTTTGGAACCCACATGTTGGTGTCATGTTCTATAGTTTTCTTAGAGAGAACTTTCATAAGGACCCACCAAAAATCCAAACATGGGTATTTTGTGAATGTTAAATATCTAAGTTTGAAATTGTAGTCTAATGTCCTTAATTCATACACTTAAGCATTCAGCTTCATGACTTGTATATTAGCATTGTTGTGGTTACTGTGGTTGCACTAGTTTGTGCAGAGGATTGAGGCATCGGTGGTATAGTAAATTTTCTTAGGGATGAGATGAACCGAATTAGGTCATATTTTTTTTACCAACAATATGTAATACTTTTAAAGTACCAATAGGAGCTACCTAAAGGGTACTTGAGTTGAGTGAGTTGAATGTATATACTGTTGAGTGAATTGGATCTATTTACAAATAAATGGAGTACTTATAGAGTTCTTTAAAAAAAATAAAAAGATAAATTGATATTTGGGCTTCGTTTAAAATTTTTTGTTTTGTCTTGTTTAAATAGTGAACTATTTATATATTGTTATTTGGTACCTTTATGATATTTTAGGTTTTGCTTTATGTTGTTTGCTTATTAAGTCTTTTTTTTTGTATAATGAAATCAGTTTAAGTTCTTATGAAGAAGGAACATGGCAAAACTGTCAAAATAAACTGAAGCTGGAAAGGTTAGCGAAGGTAATTTGATGTTAATGGGTAATAATGTTTTATTTCATTTTTAAATGTGTGTTTAACTTACAACTTCACCTACTCACCAATTTTAATAATAGAATCTTTCATCATAAGCATCTATTTGGAATTAACTGCTCCTCTGAACTTAGTGAGTTTTCACAATTGCTAGTTCTACTCGTTTGTTTTGGAAAAATGAATTGCCTTAGGCCTTAAAAGATCAAGAACTGTAATTCAAAGTTTGACTCTTCTAAGCATGATTCATAATAATTTGTTCAGTATGATAAACTAAATCTCATTTGATTATTATTATCATGTTCCTGTTATAGTAGCCATTAAACTCCAGACGAAGTGCAAATATATGACAATGCAAAGAATGAGAGCACAAGAAGCTAAAAGTAAGGCAATAGTTAGTGATGCTACTACTAAGAAAGAGTTGCCAATGACGAAGAGAAGATTGTAGTTTAGTTTACTTATGTACTTCTAATTATTTTTATCAGCTTATGTTTTGCGAACTTATGATTAATTTTATGTAAAGTATGAAGAGTTCAAGAGAACAACTTTATTGCTTGTTGATGAAATATGAAAGTTGTAATTATATTTATGAATCGAATAGTATTTCAATTATTTAAAATGGGGCTTTGTATAAAATTGATAAGGGTTGCCAAAGTTAAAAAGCTGTGTAATATAAAAAGTGGTTGCAACAATTTTTAGTTTGCGTTGCAATTACAAAATAAATTGTGATTTACACGGCATTGTAACTTGGCAAAAAGGGATGCAAACTCTAACTAAACAGTCATTAACGGTAACAACAGAGGGTTATCAGTAACAGTGAAAGTTTTTTTGCAACGACCAAATAACATTGCCCAAGATGGAGGATACATTACAACAGGTGCTTTAAGCATCGAATTATATGTACGTTGCTATAGTTCAAAAAAACATAGCAATAGGTACCTATGGCCACGGCAAAAAAAGCAACCCCATAATTTTCAAAAAAAGGTTGCCCTAGTATCTGTTGCAACATTTTAAGTAATTTATGCATCGGTTTTTGGTTATTGCTATAGGCCATCTATGGCGTAGTGGATATAGTTATTTCCAAGTTTTTATCTTATAGAGATCTCCAATGTATTACCCAAATACATACATGTGTTAACTCAAGGTACCACCTTCAGCTCATGAGATCAGCTGCTTGGATCTAATCCAAGGAGTAAGCTTACACATGCTAGTCTGTTCGTTCCATTGACGTCCAATTTCAATGAAACTACACGTATGTGTAGTTCTTACATCACATAGCTCCTACTATATCCATGCACTTTTACGCTATGAAGTAGTCATTGACTTTATCTTATCAATGCGCATATACATATTTAATACTATGTATATATATGATACCACAGAGATACATAAATAAACAGAAAACACTGATAAAGTAACAAAGATGCCTTAATTATTATTAATAATAACTCGAAAACTATTTGTACATTATAACTAATAAAGATATATTGCACTAATACCTCTAGGGCATACATCATATCTAACACAGACTAGCGGGTTGTGGGCATCGCTTGTGTTGGCCTGCCATGCAAGCCCACAAGCTTGGGCTTGTAGGAAGGCCCGCAAGACAAAGCTTGCGGGATAAGGAAAGCTCGCTAGGGCTTGCGTTGTGGAGGCAGCCGCGGGTCAGCCCAAGGGTCCAAGGGACCTACGTGGCTTACCTGCTTGTGGGATGGGAATTTTCCTATCCCACACTATATTTGAAGGGGAGCCTACATGTCTCTCCCTATAAATAAGCCTCCCCCTTCTCTCATTATTCCACACTTCAACTTAGCCTTTCTCTCTGAGTTCGACATCTCTTTTTTCGTGAGTCGTGTGAGATCCTCCATGGGTTTCTCCAAGCAATGAAGAATTCTTTAGAAGGCTCTTTCTATTTTGAAGTGAGCCTTCTTAGTTTATATTTTCAGGTTGGTATTTGAGCGGTCTAGCAGCTGCTGTGTACTACGGGTTCTACCTCAATGAGATTTTGGTCGATGAAGATCCGTGTGGATCTATAATAGAGGCTATCCTATTTTGGAGGCTTGTACCAATAGAGTTCTACCGAATTGCTCTAAGGGAACGCCGTATCCAAATTCAAGAGAGAAGCACACATCAACTGGTAATGTTCTAAACTTAGAGGCTAGGGTTTCTTTTATAAGTTTTACAAGTCTATTAGCATCTATGGAACATTTCAACTTATATTATATCAATAATGGCATGCTTAGGAGATCATTTAGGTTAATTTTAAGTTTTGAAATTCCGCCTTGCAACATTGCATGTTCAATTATTATCTTGATTAACCAGTAGTGGTATCAAAGCTTGCCTTATGCTATGCATGATTGATCATAATATGTTGAAATTAATATTTTCTATGAATTAATTAAAGTATACTATGCATGGCTTAGGTTTCAATTCCGTTATAGAAAATGATGTGATAACTAGATTAAGGTTTTGAAACTTAGTCTAAGTAATTATCATATAAATTAATAATGTTTTACCACACGTGTAAATGCTTTAATTGAGGTTCGTCCCGTACTTCAATCAATTAAATAATGAAATCTTTAAATCATAGTTGTCCGTGGTACAACGAATCGAAGTGCCCGTGGTTATGTTAACATCACAATTAAGTAAGTAAATCTCAAAAAACCAACAGAAGTTATCCACAGTCAATAAATAGAAGAAATCATGGACTACTAATACTCAAAGTTAATTATGAATAAATTGATTCTGTAGAAAGGTCAAAGTTATTCTATATCCCAACAAATACAAATTTTAAATTAAAATAAATAACTTGATTAAGTGAAATGTGAAATGCATGTAGTAACATTTATGTATCCTATGCAAATTGACTACTTTCTTGTAGATAAAAACGGAAAGGTTACCATTGGTTAAGTTAGACAATAAAGTGGATTGGTACTTGTGTGAAGTACTAATTGATCGTTGAATAGGTTGAAATTAGTATAATGCCAGTAGAATTTGCAAGTGGGTGTGCAAAATCTATAGTAAGCAGTCCTTGCAGAAGAGAAAAGTATTTGATAAACACATAATGGTTCAATAGCTTACTTCAATTTATCAAAATAAGATTTAAACTAGGCCTAATTCAAACATTATATGAACCTAATTCCACTAATCAATAGCAAAACTGTTATTTTCATGTACAGAATCCACAGAAGAAAGGTAATT
>CATIWQ010433254.1:0-12268 GCA_949673415.1 Euphorbia schlechtendalii
ATGTGTAAAGATCGGTTGGAGAATCTTTTGTAAATACTATATTTTTAGTAGCATTACCTTTAGTTTGTATAGTATTATGTATTTTTTTAGTTCTCATTTGAATTTGTATATAATTGAATATTATGCGTTATGAATTATATAAGAAAAATGAATTTCAATTTTTTTGAATTATTACATCAATTAAGTGTTTTACAAATGTGTTGCAACAAGCGCAAAAAGTGTTTCAAATGCGACATAAGTATTTTTCGCAAAAAGTGTTAACGTTGATGGCAGCAGGTATTTTTCGCAACACAACAGAAGGCGTTGCAAGTACTAAAAAAGTGTTGCGAAAAGTCACTTGTCGCAACACATTTCTTAGTGTTGCAAAAAAAAAAAGAAAGTGTGTTGCGAAAATGACTTTACGTAAGGGAAGCATCACCAATGACTCTTTTCATGGAAAAGTGTTGTGACAAGTGCTTTCGCAACACTTTTGGCACTTTAGGCAACATTTTTTCATTGTTGCGACAGGTCATATATGGTGTAGTGCTATGGTGAAAGAGAAAGTTTCTAAGGAAGATCCGTTCCTAGCAACTCTTCAGAAGGAAGAGGAGCAGAGGACTATAGTGGTTAAATGGGGAGCCAAGTCATCAAAATCAGATCCTGCTACTGAATTAGTGAAAATGGCCCGTGTAGTATTTGCCAAACACAATTTAAGGCCAGAGGAAATAAGGAAGGAGGATGATGAAGAGGAGGAGGAAAAGAAGAAGGATGAGGAAGTCCTGCTGGAGGATGTCAATGAGGAAGAGGATGATGATGATCTTCAGATAGTGAGACGGATAGAGGAGATTAAGGCCAAATTCAAGCCAACTTCTCCCGATAAGCAACAAGCAACTTCTCCCTACCAGCAGCTACCAACTCTTCATCAATAACAACAACATATTCCCTATGTCCCGAAGGCTCTGGTGGATCCCACCAGTACCTTAACTCTCATCCCCAGACCTCGGGAGCAGAGGATTGATGGAGATGAGTCCCTCAGTAGTAGAGGATGGATTATAGGAGATCGAGTTGAGGGAGGAAATGCATCTATTGTGGTTCTATTTAACTCTCTCCATCATATGGGGAAGACCCTTGATGATCTCCTCATAATGGCCCTTCGTCTCAATGACTCCATTGTAGATATCAAATCAGTCCCTTTCAACCGCCAACTTGCTCAGAGTGCCGCCTTCCTTACAGAATAGGCTCAAACAATTATGGATATGGTTGATAAGATTCCTCTTCCCAATCAGATCCGCTCAGAGCTCATTCAACATCTTGAACCTCTTATGGAGATAAGGCTAGATAATTACATAGACATCAAAGATGCCTTGGTAGCCTTAAACGGGAAGATGGGAATCGGTAAAAGGGGTCTTGAAATGATCCATGATGAAGTTTGCGGGGTAAAGCAGGAGTCCCAAAGGTAAATAATAGATGTAATGTCCACTCTGGGGACTGCCATTGAGCGTACTTCAACAACATTCTCCATGGGGTTAAAAGGAGAAGTCAAGAAGCTCAGGACTCAAAATGTCCTCTGTCCATAGCAGCAAGGAAGGATCCAAAGTAGTCCTGATGAGATGTTGAAGCAAATGAATGACTTTAAGGCTGAAACTTTCAAAGCTATTACGGACTCCAAGAGGGAGATAAGGTCCGAGATCCTTAAAGCTGTTGAGGATACTCACAAGATGGTCACTAACACCACCTTTGCTCAGAAGAATGAGGCTATTAATGACATTGAAGATCAACTTAAGAAGTCTGTTGCTGACCTCACTAAGACCATCATTGAAGCTAGAGATATCATGGTAACGAGGAATGCAAACACTTCAGGGGCCCTTCAAAAGAGCATTGATGAGTTAAGTAATCAAATTGGTGGCCTATCCCTTCACTCCTTCTGCTCACATGATAGTGAGATTGTTTCGTTCCTTCAGCATCTCGCTAATGGGCTAAACACGTAGTGGATTTGGAATCAGAAAGCCCTATAAGTCATTCTTGAGCTCATCTTTCCTTCTATCCCAAGCAAGGTTGCAAAGCTAATTCAGCAGATTATCCCTCCTCTTCAAGCAAATGCAAAGGCCATTCAAGAAGTCATTCAGAGGTTTGCACTTAATGAGCAAAAGATAGTCGCTCGGCGACACTAAGTAGAGGGAGAAGGATAAGCATAGCTTCAAGGAGGTCTGGGAAAGGTGGATGATTTCAGGTTCTACTTCAAGCGCCATGGAGGTAGATAATCCTGAGGAGAAGCAAGAGGAGTTCATTGCGCTTAAAGAGAAACCTCTGTAATAGTATAGCTTTTTTTTGTAAAAACTTGTATCTCATTCAAAATTAATAAAAAGTTTTTTACTTCTGTTCTGAGTACAACTTTGCGTTGTACTATCCTCTTTTAATAACCACAAGTAAAAAGAACAACTCTAAAAGAAGATTGAGTCTCATAACTTAGCCAAAGATTATGAAGGAGAAAATTTCATCATGTGCTTAAGTTCACTTAGAACCAACGAAATGAGGGAGATTGTTGGATTCTAATCAATCAAGTTAGAGTTTTGTAAATTCTGAGTTCAGAAGCACATGAAGACTTAGAAGACTAATCGTGCTCTAGAAGATTAAAGAACCAAAGAACCTCAGAAGATTGCAACCTCTGAAGATATCTCAAGATTCTGAGTTGCGAAGAAGCCCCTTTGAAGACCAATAAAGGGAGTCTTAGCCTTTCGGCGCAACAAGACAAGATAGCTGCTCTCGCATTGATTGCCGCCTCGCGCTTTTGTACTTCAGTCTGAATAAAGATAAAAGCTGTTATGAATTTAGGAATAAAAACATTTCGCTCAGCTAAAACTCTATCAATCGTACAATATATGTTCCCACTGTGTTCCTGGCAGGTGTAGCGCTGATCAAATTTAGACAAGGCTCTCAAACGGATTCTTAACGGAAGCAAGGTTGTGAGATGACGAGAAGAATTTGTGCATCATAAAAAGTCCAACGGAAACATTCTATCCCTCTATAAAAGGATGGTTTCCGCTATTAAAGAAGGTTGCCGAAACAACTAAAAGCAATCAAGAGTGAACAAATTCTCAAATCCTCAATGCAATCTTCTTCTAGCAAACTTTTCATTCATAAATGTTTGTAATCGAGCTGACTGAAACAAAGTTCAGAAGCTCATCATTTGTCATTTAAAATCTCAGTTGTAAAAATATTAACTAAGGGTAAGTTAGTGTGAGGGAGCTTAGTAATCGTTTGAGGAAGGTACTCAAAAGGATAAAGCTTAGAGCCTTAGATACAGGAGGACGGTGCAGCTGTATTGGTATAGCTCATTGAAGGCTGGAACTGTTGGAAGGAACTTCAGTCAAAGGCTGTGTAAAGGGTTTACTTTTCACCAGAAGAAAAATTACTAGTGGATTAAATCTTGGACAAGAGATTCCAAGGAATGGATTAGGCAGAGGCCGGACTAGGATAAAAATATCTGTTTGCACTCTCTTATACCCTGCTTTATAATTGTGTTCAAATCATTTTACATTAGAAACACTATTAAATTTAAAAAGGAGATTTTGAGCAATACATTGTTACTCGGAATATCATTCAGAAGCCGAGATTACAGCTTTTCTGCATCTGTTGAGTGAACTCGAAAAAGAATCATTCACTCCCCCCTCAGACCTATTTTACACCTTACTGGGTCCAACAATTGTATTCTTCGAACTTTCAGAAACATAATAAACACAAGAAATAGATTTTAAATAAATTTTCCTGGTGAATATTTGATTGAAATTTGCTAAAATAGTAATCATGTAAATATAAATTTCAAATTATAATAATACAATATATATTAGAGTTAGATAATTTTTGTGTTTTACAAGGGCTCAATATTTCATTTTTGCTCAGGGCCCCCAAGATTTCCGAGACAGCCCTGTCCGGATATTATAAATTTGTTCATTCATTAAAATCTATAAACACGTTGATCATCAATTAAGCTGCTTAAATTTTAGAATGTGATGCGCACATTTTCTTACTAACTGCAGTAGTTAAAACTTTTTTTCATGAAACAGTAGTATAAACTTTAAAACTTCAATAATCAAAATGACCAGTTTATGTCTGATCAAATTTATAAAACGTACAAGAAACATATGGATGTAATTACTTTTCTTTTTCCGTTTTACCTCTCTCTCCCATTTGTATTACTGGTGTTAATTATGAAAACGTAAACACAAACATAAACTCGGAACTCAGAGAATAAGGCAGCACCGGCAAAGTTGTAGAAGACT
Organism: Euphorbia schlechtendalii; assembly: GCA_949673415.1. NCBI lineage: Eukaryota > Viridiplantae > Streptophyta > Magnoliopsida > Malpighiales > Euphorbiaceae > Euphorbia > Euphorbia schlechtendalii. Next base: position 4,260 of record CATIWQ010433254.1, read on the forward strand.
TTCCATTATTAAAGAAAAAGATTATATTACTCTTCGCATATTACTTATATATATATGGCCTCCTACCCTTAACCCAAACTATCAACCACTTCTAACTTAGCCATGAGGGTTGATACAATAAAAAAAAGTAATTATGTTAATAAAATTTAGAAGCTTAATTATTATTATTATTATTATTATTATTATTATTATTATTATTATTATTATTATTATATTAGTAAAAAAAATTCATGTACCATTTAAGATTTAATTAATCAATCCGTTAATTTTGTTAGTTTCACTCAAAATTTGAAGTCTTCATTTTTAAACAAATTGCTCATATTGGTTCTAGTTCGACGTACGTTATGTGTCTAGTACTTTACAGTTATCCAAAAAGTTGGTCTCGAGTATCACACAAATTGATAGAAAATGGAGAATTTAAGGAGTAAAAAATTCCACCCACATTTTGTAGATTTATTGATTGAACTAATCTAATAGGTGCAAGCACAGCAATCAATTGATGGCTACATCACAGAGAGTGGGTGAGTGAGGATGAATACCAGCAGCTCCCTCAAAATCTGTCTTCAATAAACCAAAATCAATGGCTACAAAGGCCTATATGGCATCACTTCATACCAGAACATACTCTCCACATTCAAACCATCAATATACAACGTGAAGTCAATGTTGACGGGTGATTCAACAATGCATAGCTAAAAAAATGTTCAAAAAACAATAGCGAAACTAACATTTAGGTTTTTAATGGATCGGAAAATTACAAGGAAAAACAAGGAAGATAATGTGAAAAAACGATGAGTTACCTAAAAATGTTTTTCCCATCAGTAAAGATTAGAAGAGAAAACAAACTCATCCTTTCAAGTACAAAAAAAGGTGAGAGTATATACCAGCAACAAAAGAGAGAAAGAAAAAAATCAAGATGCTGTGATCAACTCTCAGGATATTTATTTCAAGCCGTTTGAATAAAAAGAAAGGGTATATGGGCGGTCTGTATACACGTATAGAATATCTCTATAATCTATGGTTGAATATTTCGAAAACGACATGACACGTTCTAGACTAGTCAACAAACCCAGAATTAAAATTCTAACACAAACCAAATTTACAAATATCAGAAAACTTAGCACACCTCATCATTGACGGCAATCTAAGTCCACCATTCTTGTGGCTTGCCAAACTTCCAGTTCCAAGAGCAGCAGCCAGTAGGACCGCTGCTAGTTCCCTTGGTTAGCCACTGTTGAAAATTCATCGATGTTTGATCTATCGATTAACTGGCTGGCAACAGCTCATCAGCTTTGGATGCACTGTTGTCAGTCTCAGACAGTTGACTTGTGGAGTCTGAAATGATGGGCTTCTTGAACTGTACCAAGATCATAGTCATGTTATCGCATCCTTCACCCCCAGCAGTAGGTGCCAAGCACCGCTCGAAAACTTTCTCACAAATCGCAGAAAGTCTACTTTCCTGCATTTAATAAAACATGCAGAAAATATCAAATTTTTCCCCCAAGCCAACAAAATTCAGATAGGGACTTACACTATTTAACTGCTCTTTAACATAATCCACCAGCTGTTGGCTCGACATGCAGTCCCTGATGCACAAGGGTTACACACAAGAAACAGATGAAAAATTCCATAATATTGCATCAATTTTTTTAACGTAACCGAGAAGTAATACACAATTCAGAACATAAAGTTGCTTACCATATACCATCGCATGCAAGGACAAGGAATTCATCACCCTCGCAAAGCTCAACCTATACAAGTCGAATTAAATTGAAAATTCAAATAAGAATAAATAAATGACACAAGAACATGATATTCATATGCACAGGGTGCATGTGATGCAAGCTTAACTGTTTAATGTTCTTAAAGCCCAAATGAATGTTTTTAGTCAAATGAAAAGATACAGAGGCGTAAACTTCCTTCCCTGGATATGGCATTGTATCCGTAACACTCCATAGCATTATTAACCAAGCAAGTATGGCAAACAAATTATGAAATAAAACAACCAACCACCTCAATAAAGTAAATTAAAAAGGCATGGATGACAAACAATTATGAGAAAATAGAAACCTGAACAACTGCCATAACAAAGCGAAAAATGTGGAAGTAAAAATTAAACATACAGTATTTATATCTGGATTGGCAGTCACAATTTGTTTCTCGGCTGGTAGTGATCTGTTCTGCTTCAACTCTGCATCCCCTGTATAAACAAATATTTCATGAGAATTTAACTTTGAATAGAATGGCTTCTTCTTCTTCTTCTTCTTCTTATTCTTCTTCTTCCTTGAGAATATAACTAGAATTACTATTGTTACCAATAGCTCGAGCCAAGTTCAAACTTCCATTAACGCGCCCAACTTGTATGAATCCACCAGCTTTCAGAATTCTATCCCTCTCTACCTCAAGGTCAGGCTTGTGATCTTTGGACAAATTGTAAGCCTGCATAGAACACATAGTATTAGATATCAGAAATTTAGATTCCTGAATAGACAATATACTAATCTAGACAGAGGCACCGATACACAAAAGAACAGTTAGCTTAAGCTATGTCCTGGAAAGTGAGGACTTCACAAAAAGGAGCAGATAGAGATCCTTATTCAAAATACTTGGAAGAGAACATAACCACGAATAACATATATATGGTTTATCCTTTCAGTTGTCAAAGGTAAAATAAAATCCAATGCGCACTCTGGTTACAGGATGTTAGCAACATCAAACTCATTTTTGTAAGTACACCAACTGACTAATATAGCTTGAAAATACCAAAATAAGTATGTGTTTCTTTCAGTTTTTGTACAGCCCAACTGGTTTCACATTTTCAGTGCCAGATGACCAGAAAACAGGAAAAAAAGTATAACCAGTCTGATAAGTCAAAAACTGTCACTTCACAGTGCAAAATGATGTATTAGAAGATAGATGACATTGTATAGTAGCAGATAAAAGTAGAAAATTATTGTACAACTTCCCAAAAATCAACTATATGGTAGAAACTAGAAACTGATATTTGCATGGATCATTACATGTAAATTCCTGAAATCAACCAAATCAGTCATTCAAAATTGTTTGTAGACAACACATGTTCTAGAATGCAAAAGCTAGGAAACAACAAAACAGTTTTGTTCAACTGAAAAAAAGGAAAAAAGGGTGAAAGGAATTAAAGAGTTGGGATAACTTGGATACCTGACCCTTCCTGGATATAACACAACGAGAATCACCAGCATTGGCAACTATAAGTTGGTTATTCTGTATAACTGCAACACATGCTGTGCTTCCACAATTTGGTCCATAAAAATCAGAGTGAGGCCCCTAGGTTGGCAAAACAAATTTATATCAGATATATATCAAACAAATTAAACAGTGCAATAAACCAAAATCCAGTACGTAATTTTACGAAAAAGAAACCTATATTTGCATTGACCTTGCAACTAAGAGACAAGCAACACGTCCTTACGACTTGTATACTACTCCATATTCAGTAAATATACTTTCTTTAAGGAAAGATTGAGGATAGGTATTATTAATTCCCTACGCAATTAGCAGTAGAGAAATAAAATTTTTGATTTCTTTTTTTTTTCAACAAAATATGATTTTCTGTTGGTGAATTATAACCAGAAAAAACAAGAAAATGTCAAAACCTTCTTTATCTTCTATAAAAATGGGAACTTGGAAGTCAGTGTCAAACCCATGACCTCCCACTTGTGTACTAGACATCATCCTTTAAATTTTCATTCCATCTCACAAGACGAAAAAACAAAATTGGAAATCACGATAAAAATTATTAGTTATAAACCTGAAAATCAGTTTCTACATTCCCAAACAAGATACTCACACTTAGGGAAAAGCATAGTTACATGGGATGACAGGCACACTCAGTTCAAATAAAAAATAGTTACGCGGGATGACAGGCACACTCAGTTGAAATAAAATAATCAAAACATATAACTTTTGTCATTGTTCCTTGAGGATGGCATGGACAATAATGTAATGATTCACAATGCAAACAAAGCAACTCCATCAACATGAAAATCCAAGGAATTTTCTTCCGTCAAAATAAATTGAGTTTCATCATGTATGCACAATAACGTCAACATAGTAAATAGCAATTAGCAAACTGGAAATACAAAAAAATTCTTCTAATATGTTTGACATGATACCTCCTCAAAAGACCAATCATCAGAATGACCATTAGTTTCGGCAGTCTTTGGTGACCATATAAGCCCTTCTATCATACCAGATACCTTATCAATCTTATCACCCAATACAGCTAATTCCCTCCATCCCCTTTGTCCACGCATCATCTCATCCATTCTGCATCAACATTGTTAGAAGTGAAGAAAAAAGAAAGAAAAGAAAGATTTCCACTACAAAAGTTCCAGTTATTTTTTGAAAAAATGCAGGTCAACCATGACTTGCACCATGAAAAATTTACTCAAGAACTATAATCCTTATGAAGATACAACTGAGGTTGGTTTCGCATAAGAATTTTGCTTCATAAACTATGGCATAATTGTGAACACTGAGTGACTGAGACGTCAATATAAATATGACAAAAATTGTAAACAAAAATATAATTTCCAATGGATTCTAGACAACTAACTGTCAAAAAAATAACTGTGTAATAACCTGAGAAAAGATTTCTGTAGAGAAGTGCCCAAATCTCCAGCTGAATACGCAGCATGCTTTAGAACTTGCAGGTGAAGATACTTAGCACAAAACTTAGAAACTGCTTTGCCTGCAAATTAAAATAAACATTACAGTGCAAGGAGTTGAACTCTCTGCGCTCCTACTTTAACAGGAGACATCGACTCAAAGAGCCAATTGCTTAAGAGATCATGAACAACGAATTCAAAAAGGTTCTACCACTTAAACCAATATCTTCTATTTAAAACCTTCCACGTATAAAAATATTTTCATAGTCTATTAATTTACTCCGTGAAACAAATTGATCTTTATCAATTGACATATTTAGTGACCTATATCAAACTATCAATTTGCATATTCTCAAATTCTCCTTAAAACATAGAGTAAAATTTCTAACTTCAATTAACAAACATGTTGATCTTTGGCTTTTATATTAGATACTACTTTATTATACACTTAAATTTCATTGATCGACACTACACCATTTTTTCACAATTTGGTTATATCTAAAAGTGCTATATTTTCCTGAACTGCATAACAGAGAAGAACTTTACATATAGCGCCATCTGAAAGCATAGGTCGCAGATATTGCTGAAAAAGTGAAAAGGAAATTTCAGCAACTATGTACAGATAAAATACAGAGTCTTAAGTCAGAAATTTAAAAGACAATCCATTAATTTTAAATCTCAAGCAGTTCACCTAAAATTCAAATGCTTATTTCTCAAGCCCACCCATAAGATAAGTGCCAATTCGCTGATGGTTTTGTTCATAACCCTTCTGTATATATACAAAACAAACAGGAAAAGAAATGCATGTTTCTAATGCAAATCTAATAATTAAAAAATAAAACTTAAAATATTATTAGGCAAAAGAATATTCAAAATGATTTTTTTAAAAGATCAAGTTTGTTAAAAAAAAAAAACTAAAACAGTGATAGAAATGATTCAAGAATCCGTTAAATTAACAGCAAGCCAGAAAATTGCTGACCTCCATGGCCATCATAAACACCAAAGAAAGACGTGGAACTGTCCAAATCTGGATAGGCTGCATGCTGTTAAACACCTTATGTGAAATCAGAAGGCAAAAGAATAGAGAGAGAACCATGGAAAATCTGGAACTTCAAGTTTCATAGTTAAGAATATCACATCTTTACATGAATCAAATTTCAATAATTTTCAGAGAAACCTTAATAAACTGTATAACTTACACTACAGAATATAGCATACAATTTCCCAAAGGTTTGCTACTTTCAGTGAACAGTATAATTCCAAAAAAAATGAGTTACGAGACTGAGGCCTCATATTTTTTACTACATCCTGTTTTGGGTATTCCTACTTATAAAAAATGTACACAAGCAGAAGAGTTAGCACCAAAAGCTAGTATGTTTGTTCAAAACTAATATAAACAGATAGCCTCAGAAACGAGGCAAAAAAAAACAGATGCTTAGCATTGTGCCACACAAACACAATGCTACCCAAGCTGGTCTCAAGTTCAGCACATCATTTTAAGTTGAACAAGCTGACATTTTTAACCTGCGATACTAAGCAGTACCTCATACAGAAACCCACAAATCATTTTTTCTGAACTATATGTGAAAAAAAACTCAAATGGTTTTGATTTTTTGAATGATTCTGTAAGTGCATTTTTATTTAGGTTTAATACGTTAAAGCTGTACCTAGTACAGTAGACTGCAGCATAGCATGCGAAGGAAAAAAGCATAAATACAAGAACTTTAGCAATAAGTGTTAGAAGGAAAATTTGAACACACGAATCTTACACAACAATGGTTACGTCAAAATGGAAAGATCATAATTGTTAGTTGAGCATATAATAATTTTGTTTTATATATCTCATACACGATAGGAAGGAAGAAACAAACAAACAAACAAATAAATAAATAAATAGTTCAGTGAGAGTACTGACAGCATCTTCCATGGTTGAACGCCATCCTTGCATTGAGGACAACCCATATCGAAGCCTATGATTCTCACCATCATCTGAGGACTTCTCAGTTTTAGGGGTGCTAAGATATACCCCCATCTCCTGCTGAAGAACATACAAACCAAAACTCATCAGATTTAATGTCATACAGACATACTAATTATACTATTAACACATCGCTAATCCTATGGCATTCAATCCCTAAATTTGCAAGTACACAAAGATAGAGGCATAAAATTAAAAATGCTTGGTGTTGGCAGTTTTGTGGCACATTTTTTACTGGAAATAAAGAAATATCATCTTGACGTTTCAACGGAATTCTTTAAATACCCAAGACAACCCATCAAACTAACAAAAGATTTAATTTAGTGCCAAAGCTTACTCGTAACTCGTAAGAACTAAAGGATCAAAACTGTGAAACAATTGAGAACAAAATAAACTACAGAGTACAAACCAATGCAATTAAATCAAAGATCATAACCTACAGTTGAAAAACAAATCGAAACAAAAGCAAAATAAGTTAAACCTCCAAATAAAAGAAAAATCATAAATTCGAAATGGAATCGCAGTCGAAGTTCTTCGCCGCTAACGAGTACGACTTAGAGATATATCAAAACCTCTCAATTTCTAGATCTCCTCAAGATTTCACACAAGAAAAACCGATCATTGAATTAAATCCAGTGTTAATCACAAAAACACTGAAACACGAAAGTTTCATTGAAAGAGATCTTGCAAAAGTCCGAATGGATTGACAAGAATTAACAGTCAACGGAAACTAGAATGGCATAAAAAATTCATATTGAAACTGAAAATGTACTGTACTCACTTGTTGTTGCAGAATCCGTACGATGGAAAAAGAGAACGTATGGATAATCCTCTCTAGGAAGGGAAGTTAAGGGACCAATGACCAAGCAATGGAATATTAACAGTTCCTTTTCAGTTTAATCAGGGGCGTCGCCACGTGTCTCTTAATTTCCTATAGTTCTGTTTATTCTAAGAAATTCTCTTTTGGCCATGATATCTGGAATATGAATATTAGTCCTAGAAAATGCAAGAAAAACTTATGAACAAAAAGTATGCGATCAGTTTAATTATTGGGGTTTTCATGCTTCTACAACAAATAACCCAAATAATTATAGTCATATTATCCCTTATTGAAAGCTCACAAACTAATAAAACTTTTTTTATTATACATTCAAAACTTTTCAGAATTAAAAAACTTAAATCTTTCAAACTTCTCTCACTCTAATCGTATACTTGCTCACCAATCCATTCACAATCGTGCAAAACCGCTTGCTCTCCACTCCATTCTCGTGCTCTCAATCGTGCTTTACTCTCAATCATGCTTTCCTCCAATTATTTTTCTGCTACAAGACTGTTTTGTGCGATTTTCTGGCGACCACGATCATCCGATTCAATAAAAAAAA
>CATIWQ010433258.1:0-12939 GCA_949673415.1 Euphorbia schlechtendalii
ATCTTATAAGTTTTTGAGCTTTAGAATTTTGTTTAAGGTACGTTCTTTTATTGCTGTTTTTACCTGCAAATTGATACATAAAGAAGTATATATAATATATTACTGGGATCAAGAGAAACATGTAGAAAACTATAGCAATTACGTTACATGACTGAGTTAGTAGTGTGCTCTGACATAAGCATTCTCAATTGCACTTTGAATCTGAAATACAAGAGGTACTTAACTCGAAATTTCCCTTCATTGTATTAATGAGCCATGTCTTATAAGCGTTTAAAGCTTTTAATCTGTTAATCATATAAATAACATAATAATCGTGTCACTGAGTTTTGCTCCTCGAGTCTGCAGATGTAAGCTTTTGTGGCTCCAAGTTTTCGAGGCCCTCAAAATTCAGTTTCACATATAGTTGGAGTACAAAAAAATTAAATATATATATAACTGTGAAAGATAAAATAATGGGTGGTTGGAGTGTGCATCCATCTTCTTACAAGGGCAAGTTCAAATCTCACTTACCACAATTTTTCTATATTTCCTTTTCTCCTTTTCCTACAAAACTTTTCTTATTTAAGTTTGGTTTTTTTTTTAAAAAATTTGTCTCGTTTGGGCTTATATTAAATGGAAAGGAAAATTCCCAACCTACCCTGGATGTGACTCGAACCTGGGATTTCTAGAGTCCACAGCTTCCGTCTTAACCATTAGGCTAAGACCTCAGTTCCATTTAAGTTTGGTTGCTTGGACTAAACATTTTCATTAACAATATTTAATTAATATTTTCTTTACAACATGTTAAATTTTCCCTTATTGTGCTAAATAATATTTTTCTTATTTCCATGAAAAATTATATTAAAGATTTTTTTTAAAATTATAATTTATTTTCATAAAAAATTCAATATTAACATTTAAATACTTTTAATCAAATAACTTAGTTAATGAAAATTAATATATAAAATGATTATTAAAATAAAACCCAATAAATTTGTCATTGAAATTTTTTATACATACTTTCATTCTATGAGGGTTAATTTATAATTTTTTTCTTAGGGTCCCGAGAAATTCCGAGACGGCCCTGGCTTTTGTTCATGGCATGAGATATTACTTTATTTATTTATTTATTTTATTTTTTGTGTTTGAATACTTCATGCAGTGGACAAATTAATTTATCAAGGAAATTTGCCAGCTCAATGATTTTGCCGAGCAACAATGTGACTAAACGTCAACTATGTCAATCATTACGTGTTGGTGTCCAAATTTTATTAGCGTTATACAAAGGACTTTCTAATAATTATCCTGCCAGAGAGAATATTAACTGCGGTGTCTATAAGTGACAAGCTTTATCATTGCGTGGTCTACAGGGAAGCATCTGTGTTAATCATCAGATGATGGCAATTTAAATTTGGCAGAGGTCCATTGAGATCAACTTATCTGTGTCAGCCATCAATTTTTTTTTTATATTGCTTCCTATCTGAACTTATTAGTTTTTCATTATTTATCTCTGTTAACAGAAATGCTTATCAATGACAATCGTTTTCATTGTGTGATTAACAGGATGGTATCTGTGTAAACAAGCCAAAAGGTGGCAGTTCAAAGATTTTGCCGAACTCCATTGAGACTGAATCTCAGCTATTCCAGTCATCAATTCTTGGTGTCCGAAATTCCTCGGCTTAAAAAAAAAAAACTCTCTACTTCATATCCTGTTGGCAGCCGGAAAAGGTGAGAAATGTCGTCTGATTTTGTGCAATTCCTATCAGTGTCAACCTTTTTTTGTCTGGTCAACAGGGAAGGTATTCATGTGAATGAGGCGAAAACTCAAACTAAGTTGACTAAAGTGACTGACCATGGAATGAATGAAGGGAAGACCTGGCTTCCCTGCAAGCAAAAGAATGCTTAAGATCTAGTAATACAGGTATCATAAGTCTTTTATTCAAATTTCTTAGAAATTCTAGTTCACGAGAAGGAACAAAATCATTAACTTCCCCCCCCCCCCCCAAAAAAAAGTGGGATGCTTTTGGAATTGTCAAATGACAATCATGTATGACAGGAAGAGCTTTTATGGTGATTGAATTAAAAATGTCTCCGAGTAATAATGAAGGAACAAAAGGGGATTCCATTTTGCTAAAAAGTTTAAGTTAATAATAAGGATCTAAAAAATTTGGGTAAGGTATATTTTTATGCCTGATAAAATAATTAGATATCTTTGCCTCTGCCATGATATGTGGAGTTGACTAAGCTTACAAAAAAACTTTAATCACTGATATAGCATCATTTTCAATTGAGTAACTAGTACACTAGAAGTGCTTATTCTTATTGTGCCATTTGATCTGTGATCATCTAAAGTTTAGACACACTATTTCTTCAGCTTTATAAACATGGCTCATTTTCATGTGTTCCACTACCGGTGTCCACATAGATTTATCAAATGTTTGTAATTTTATTCAATATTCTTGTGTTGTCACTATACCAGAAGTGCTTATTGTTTTTGATTCCATTATACCTGGGATCTTCTATGGTATTGACACACTTGTGATCATTACAGACAAATGGTCAAATTAAATTAGTTAATCATATGGTCACGTTAGTCAGTGTATCCTTTTTCAAGAATCATCTTTCCTCCGAACCATATTGCCAATGCGTAACTGCCGAATACAATCATTGTAGACAGGCCAACACCCAGTCCTGTAACGAAGCCTTCACTGTCAAGATACTTGTTGTATCTACTTATGGCTTGATTCTCTCCAGTGAACGATGCGACCTGCAAAAAATGGAAAGAAAAATTAGGGATCCTGAAGAATTAAATGATAAGTGGGTAGAAAGAAGGGTACTTGTAATACAGTCCTGATGGAGCCAATAGTCTGCTCAACTACAGTTGCTACTTTTGCATAAGCATTCTGGCCTTGTGTTGCGGTCTTTGAAATCAAGATAGATACAAATGCGCATTCACCTCAGTTCTAGTAAAAAAGTGAACTGGAGTTGCTAGTTAGTCTGTAAAGTTGCTAGTGGCAAGTCTGTAAGGTTTGATTTAATTTCAATGTTCCTTTTCTCTTTTGTTGCTTCCGATTTTGAATCTTTTGCTTCTGATTCAGTGCTGGTGGTTTCTTTTTTTTTTTTTTGTACTTTTTAACCAAGTATTTCAGTTTAAGTAAAAATCTAGGTTGATGGTGTTCTATTCAATTATCTCTGTAAATCTTGGCTGATTTGAGAGATATTCTACTTCTGCTTTCAAATTGATCAAGTTGTTTCCTAAAGCTAATTTTCAGTCCAACAATGATTTTGTTATTTCCTTTTGGTTAAAGGAATTTGAATTAAGATTTATTGATTTAGTTTGTCTTTATGCTTAGTTGTTTTGTCCGGTAGCTTGACTTGCAGATGGAGGATTTAAGGCAAAACAGCTTTGGTACGAAGGAGAAGTTGGACTAGGATCTGCTACCGATAAATGGATCTCAAATGGTGATTCTTAGGCAATGGTTAAAAGAATGAAGCAAAGTTAGGAGCTGAGGCAATAAAAACCAGGTTTGATTTCATTCTTGATGGTAGCACTTTGCAAGAGATTGAGGCAAAGTTAGGAGTTGAGGTACGGAAACCAGTTATGGTTTCATTTTTAATGTTCTCTCTTTTTCGTTTTCTTTTCTCTTTGCTTGCCTTACATTTTTATTCTCTTTTAATAGGGAAAATAACACAGTTGTTGAATAATAACAAACAATCAATCAATGAAGAAGAAGACTGGTATTTAGTGATCCAAGAAAGAAAAAAAGAAATACAAGACCCCACAGAGAGCAAGCTCTCCTCTCTACAGAGTAGAGCATCTGCATTAAGCAGTTAATTAATCAAAACTTGCCTATCCTGCACATTCCTTTTTGCACCCATATATAACCGTCAGTCATTACGTGCCTCAGCTGCCAGCTCAGCTTGGTAACAAACTCACATGAGTGCTACCCAATCTTCCTTCTGCCTTTTCTTTGTACATAAACTTGCATGGGCTTTGGGCCTGGGGAGTTGTAATCCAATATTGATCCACCAACTGCAACTTCACTATCACCAGTAGTAGCAATTTCACTATCATTATCTCCCCCTTCAAAAATAGTCTTGTCCTCAAGACTCAAAGTAGGAAACTCACTCTTCATTTGTTGGTGTCCAATTTCTTTCAGATGTATTCTAAGGACTTGTTGATTCATATTTTGCCAATAAAAAAGGCCCAATCAAAATCTGGTTTTTTGGGGGTGGAATTTGTGGCGTCAACCTATAGGATTTTTATTAAATTTCTTCTCCAGCAGAATGTGAATGATAGTTTTTAATTAAGTAGAAGAAGAATTAGTAGTAACAGATTGTCAACAGAATATTCAGGTATCAAATTTGGTTTGTTTTATGTTGCTTCCTATCTGAAGTTATTAGTTTCTTCATCTGTATTAACAGCAATGCCTTATCAATGACAAACTTTTTCATTGTGTGATCAACAGGAAAGGTATCTGTGTAATCAAGCCAAAAGGTGACAGTTCAAAGATTTTGCTGAACTCCATTGGACTTTTTCTCAGCTATTCCAGCCATCAATTCTTGGTGTCCCAAATTCCTCAACTTTAAAAAAATGAATTCTCTACCTCATATCCTGGTGGCAGACGGAAAAAGGTGAGAAATGTCATCTGTATTTAGTGTAATTCTTATCAGTGTCAACCTTTTTTCATTGTCTGGTCAACAGGGAAGGTATTCATGTGAATGAGGCGAAAACTCAAAAAAGTTGACTGAAGTCACTGAATATATAATGAATGAAGGGAAAACCATTAACTTCTGTGCTTCCCTGCAAAAAAAAAAATGCTACGTAAATCAGGTATCATATGCCTTTTATTCTAATTTCTTAGAAATTCTAGTCCACGAGAAAGAACAAAACCATTAACTTCCCTCCCCCCTCTTTCAACGATATTCCGCCAGTATCTGAATTTGAATCACCGAATTGTAAATTTCTTGGAACTCACAGTTCTGAAAACCTCTCACTGTTATTGATTGTACAATCATAATATAAACTAAAAGATGAAGTAGTTTCACAGGAGCCAATTCAGGCAGCAATATAGAATTGAAACAAGCTGTTTGCCTGTGCTTCCTTCTCTTTCAATGCTCTGCTCACTATGAAAAGGATGGCAACACGTTCTTGAAACTCGAAAACTGCTGATTCTAAGGTCTCTTGTCTTTGCTCATGAAAGAGGGCCCACTTGTTGTGGTTGTTAATGGTTTTGTTCAAAACATTTAGGCTGATGGAGAGTGGGTTGCTTTTGGAATTGTCAAATGACTATCCTGTATGACAGGACGAGCTTTTATGGTGATTGAATAAAAAATGCCTCCAAGCTGGGTACTATTCTGAGGTGTCCTCAAAGTAATGCTGAAGCAACAAAAGGGGATTCTATTATGCTAAAAAGTTGAGTAAATAATAAGGATCTAACAAATTTAGGAAGGTATATAGCAACATTTCAATTGAGTCGCCACTATGCTAGACGTGCTTATTCTTTTGGTGCCTTTGATCTGTGATCATTTAAAGCATAGACACACAATTGATCATTTAGGTAAGTAGATTTTAGATGCAACGAAATACAGGACCGGGTTACACTTTAGTGTTGGTATATGATTCAGTAAGCACAGAAGCATTGCTTGTAGAAATACACACTTTTGATCATTTATCTGAGTAGATTTTAGATGCAACGAAATCCTGGACTGGAACTTTCCCTTTGGTGTTGGTATATGATTAAGAGAGTAGAGAAGCATTACTTGTAGAAAAATAGAAACCGTCGGCGTCACATTCTTTCAAGTTTGCTGACTCTGAATAATAATATTTGATAACATGAAGTATGATGTTAAGAAATCTATTGCTAAATAAAATATTGCCAAACAGCTAGGATGAAATTAGATTTTAAGGTATTCTTTGCCTTTTTTGTTTTTCGAAACAATATGTGCATCTTTTACATGATTCAACAAGGCTTTCGATGAGATAACTCTAGAATTTTTGGACTGGAATTTCATGATTGTCTCTTCATCTACTAGATATTTTTTCAGCTTTTATACCATGGCTCATTTTCATGTGTTTAATCCCCACCGATGTTCACATATAAGTGCTTATTGTTTTTGGTGCCATTACATCCGGGATCCTCTAAAGTATTGACTCACTTTTGATCAATACAGACAAATGTCAAGTGAATCATATGGCTTTAAAGTTCGAGCACCTTAGTTTCTAGTAAAAAATTAAACTGGAGTTGCTAGTTAGTCTGTAAAATTGCTAGTGGTAATTCTGACAAACTATAAAGAAATTTGAGTTTCTATGTCGTTCTTTGGAAGTTTCTATGCATAACGTTGTAACAAAATTATGATATATTAAGTTGTGGGTCATTATAGTTTCTGTACGAATATAATTGCTTGATGACTAATATCTTGAGTTTGTTTGCCATTACTGCTAGGCACATTGTTTGCACAAACTGTTTGGTATATTACTATAGCTGTGTAATATGTTTCCAATTGAAGTTGCTATTCTAGATAGACCAAAACTGGTAAGCACTGAACAGATTTTGTTTTTATCTATATATTGAATTTCTTGATATTCCTTCAGATTTTCACTCCTGAGAAATCATCTGGACTCTTGTTGTTTTTATGCTCACAAGGGATCTTCGGATGTGTTCTGCGGGACATGTTCTTTTTCTTTAAAATGTGTGCTATCTTTTATATCTCATTCTACTTCTATCTATCTAGGTAACTCTTTATTGTATCTCTTTTTTCTTTGCTTTCTGTGCACTTCTTTCTTATTTTCCAAATCTGATGTTGTTCTATATAATACAATTTTCCATATCTAAACGCAGCGAAACAACTAGAAATTTTCCTCACGTTTTAAACAGCTCCAGTGGTTCTATGTATAACATGACTAATTTTCCATTGAAGTCGCTTTGTTTGCTGTAATTATACATTTTTAAAAGTTTTAACACATAATTATTGTGCTATGTAAATTATAATATCCACAAAGCACTCTGAATTTTTATTGACATTTATTTGAGATTGCTACTATATTCTTCAGACAATGTTTTTGTTCAAATCAATTGCATTAGTTGAAATCTCTTTTTTTAATTTACTATTATTGGAAAATTTGTAATGATAAATCTTGTGCCTCACCATATTATAACATTTTGAGATGGTAATAAATTAAATTTTTGACTATACTTGAGACCTGTTCCATTTAAGATCAATTTTCATGTTGAATAATTCACTTGTTTTACACCAGTGTTTTAAAAAGCGCTAGGCGCTAGTCGGGCGGTCGAAGGTTAATCGGGGCCTAGGCGGGGATTAATCGGGGCCCAGGTGGACTTAGGTGCTAGTTGGCAAGGTTTAGACGCTAGGCGTAGTCAGGCGACGACCCTCAAAATAGCGCCTAGGCAGGGCCTAAGCGGAACTAGGCGGGGACTTTTAAAACAGTGTTTTACACGGTTAAACTTTTCAGAATACTTGTCACATGTACTGGGGTACTCTGCATTCATGAGATGATTGTAATTGTAGGTAGCTTTGGGTTCCTTGCTGTATCGCTTGCTTCTGCAGTGAATCTTGTGCTTCGGGTTCCTATAAGTGAAGTTTCAAATAAGTTATGTAGAATTCCACTAAGGTACGAACCTTAGGGTAATGCGGGTAAAAAAGGAAGACTGAATAATTCTGTATTATCATTTATTAACAAAATACTTTTACAAACTAGCACCATAGAGGATATATATGGCTAAATAAGTATTAGTTAAATAAACAACATTACCTTAGTTAGAGCTAAGAAGACTAACGGATACTACTACTAATTAAAACAGAAATTGCTAACAAAAATTTACTTACAATCTATTACCACTGATACCTGACTTGTATCCCTTTATGCTGCATGAGACAGATACCTTGATGTGAAAATTCATGGACAGAGATCTTTTCTGAGTTTGAATCTTTGACGAATTTCTCTCTTTTATTTATACATTTAGCATGTCGGCTGACCCTTCCGGACCCAAAGTGGAGGTAGACTGGAAAGAACCTGACATGTCAGGTAAAGTTGTCAGAAATTGACAACAGTGCTTCTTTTCTAGATTATATTCTACACTTTCTTGTTACATGAAATATTGTAAAGATGAATGATGTGAAGATTGTTAACGTACTTCTGGTAGCACTTCAAAATTTGAAATTTTTGCTGATGTGGGGAAATGAAACTTATTCTGGTTTACCATCTGGATCTCACATTTTTGATAAAGAAATCTTCAATAATCATCAACTATCTTGGAATTTTCACAACTTGTTCACTTATTCAGGATCAATTAGTGCATCTTTTTCAGGTGTGTGCGCTGACCCTTTCATGATGTGCACTTTAGTTAACGGCATACACTATCTGATACTTCATCTCCATAAATTTCGCTCTGTTACATTTGCCGTGTAACATTAACTGATATGGAATCAAGGACTTTTTTTGGATTCAATTAAAGGTTTCCCTCTTCTTTTACTATCATTTCTTCCATGGAAAGAAAATTATATGCTAGAAGTCTCGTTTTCTTTGTTCATTTGAGTAGTTTCGTTTTCTTTTCCAATTGCAGGAAGAATGGAATAGGTTATTAGAGGGTGCTCATTTTCTTTTTCTCTAGATGTTGTAAATATGAAAGTCTGTCATGTATTTGTATTTCGTACAATCTTTGGAGGTGACTTGATTTTTAAACAGTATTCATGATAAAACACTTGGATCTTAAATTTTTTTATATTTCCATCTTGTTTGGACCTAGTATTGGTGATTTAGGTGGAACTAATTCATATATCAAGTATATTGTGTTAAGGGAGAGAAAAATGTGAATAAATGATGAGAGACATTATTACACGCACGGCCGAGCACAATTCATGTTATAATCTTTATCATACACTACAAGTGCAGTTGGTTCACTTTTTAACAAGGTTCTTTAAATAGTATTGTTTTTTTGGACTTTTTCTGAAGAACTGCCAGCTACTCTGTAAAATGGCGTGTCTAGAGGTGATGCATTTGAACTCAAGGGTGAGTTTGCTTTTGACTTGTTATTTGCTCTGATACTTTTGCTTATTATTCTTTTCTTTTTACTCGTCACGTAGACTACTATATTATTAGTTAGATTTTAATTGTGGTTTGGCCAAATACATCAACACCCTCTTCAATAACTTGGCAACAAAAGCTTGATGGCACCTTGAATTTTCAAAAGTTTCAATCAAACCCCTCAACTTGGTAAAAATACACCAGTTTCCCCCCCTCTCAATGCCACATGTCAACTTCTGGTTGGAGAGAGAACAATAAAAAATTGCATCTTTGAACAGTTAAACCAACCAGATTTTGACACTTGTCATTAAGGGGGGCTAAGTGGATCACTTTTACCAAGTTGAGGGGGTTGATTGGAACAAATTTCTTGGAAAAAGATTCTCCAAATTTGGACTTTGTTATATTTGTAAATTTCAATCAATCTTAACCGTCCATCCAATTTTAATGGTTGAGATTTAATTCTACTGTGGATCCCACTGACAATTAAAATTTAATCTCAATGATTGGGTGAGATTAATTGAAATTTATAAAATGTAATAAAGAATTCTTGTATAAATTTCTTTAGCCAATTTAGAGATTGTCATCTTGGTGGTTGCTTATTTTAGATGTTCAATGCACTAATGGCTTCAGCTTTGTGTGATGCAATTCTCTTCCTTAGAGGTATTTTTTCAATGAGTTAGATCTTTGTTTACTTGATATTTGCTTCATATATTTGGGCGATTTGAAGAATCTATTTGAAACAAAGATGAGATGCAAAAATACATGATCAAGTAGTGTAGTTCTTGGATTTCATATAAGGATTGTATAATCTGTTATTTTTATTCTTTTGACCTTTCATCACGTTTTTGCTGGTTTTCCATTTGGTTGATCTAGTTTGATTTCTGAATTTGAACAGAAAAATTATTATATATGTTGCGATAGAATAGGCACATTGATGAATGCTTTTACGCGGAAGTATATCAATGAATGAAAATTCTGTTTGTTCCTTGGATCACGTTGCTCTTTGACTCTGAATGTAATTGTAACACAATAGTGGCAACAAATGATGTGTTGATATGTTGCAATTGTAGAGGTCGCGAGACCATTTCAGAATTTTCTCAGTAAAATATGCATATAAGCATGGTAAGAACATGGCCGGTCCTAAATTTTCTCTTTGATCCTGAAGAAAATATGCTTATATTTGAGAGCTATCTTTCAATTCTTTTATGTGCTTAAGTGAACTTGCTAAGTACATGGCCGATCCTAATCATAGACATGTGATGGCCTAGGCACAAAAGACACACATATTTCTTATTATGTGTGTATTTATCTATATAAGCTATCGAAAAACTATTTGAACTTAGATTATTAACAAAATTAAAAATAATGAATAATTATTCATTTATTGTTTGACGTACATCTGTAATAAAAAATGTCATTATTATTTATTTTGTCTGGGCCAAGTATCAGGACTAGGTATGGTTAGAATATACGAGGTTTTGGTCCAAATAGGGCAATCGTAAGAAATACCAATTTTGAGATTTCATATTTAGCAAATATCCTATTATTGAACTTATTTATTTCTTATCACTTTCTATTAACTAAATTCATTGAATACCCCTTGTTAAATTAGCCTGAAACGTGGTTTCACGCGCTAACTTGCTGACTGAAGCTGACTCCAATACTCCTCTTAACTGCGGTCCGAAGGTTCCTGCAAAAACAACAACCGTCGCTATGGGGGACTAGCCGTGTGACCGGCGTAGTCTCTCCGATGCTTAAATTAGATCGGATTTAAGAGAGGAGGCAGGAAGTATTTAGTGTTTTTAGAATACGTACCTTTGCTTGGTGACCCAAAGGGTTCTTTTATATTCATTGAATGTCCCAAAGTCTGATCCAAAGTGTGAATCATCTAGAGTTCTAATTTGAATGGATCTTTATCCTGTTGATAGGATAAAGTTTATCTGAAGTGAGAGTTCCAATTATGGAGGTCTCTTTATAGATTTAGAATCTTAATTGGACTCTTTGCCCACGAGGCGTAGGGGTCGGTCCAGGCGGACAAGCCGACTCAGCTTGGTGACCGCTTGGACATTTCCCTCTTTAAGAAACAAGGGGAGGACTTGCTCTTCCAAATTCGGGGCGGATATGATATACCTGGATGATTATCGAGTCTTTTATATTTGGGGCGGATGGGATCCGCCTGGATTGGCAGAAACACTCCTAGCCTTATCATAGTATCTTTCCCTATTCCAGGCGGATATGGTCCGCCTGGGGGTTTTGCGTGGTACGCGCGCACCTGTCAATATTTGACTATGTTAATAGAAGTCCCCCCAACAGTGTGAGAGCTTCTTTAGGAGCTTAAATTTGGGATCCGCCTGGTCCAGGCGGAAGATGAGAGGCGTCTTGGGTACGCTTTGATTTTTCACAAAGGCGCACACATGTTTAGGCGCCAAATTGAAAAGTTCATGCCTTTCAAATTTCAAATGTCGAGTAGGCAACAAGCCACGTGTCAAGCAGGGGAAGAATGTCTTTTCTTTTCCCTATTTAAGGGTTCTCACTTCTCCTTCTTTGTTTTACCTTTTGCAACCTTTCTTCTCCGGCGATCTCGTGATTTTCTTCAACGAGCTCTGTCAACGACTTCCCTTTCTAAGCTTTTCCGATCAAGGGTATCTTTAATACAAATAAGCTACTATTTCCTCTCTGCTTCTTTCATTGATTTGCTTTTTGCTCCTTGAATGATGAAACGTCATGTCTACTCCTTGCTTGCTTATTTTACTTTATTTTATGGGAATGTCCGATCAATTCTTGCCCATTCATGTTTGCTTCCCTGTTATTTGTATTCCCTATTTTGTTGCTTAGATTCGAAATACTAGCATAGGTAATTCAAATATTGTTTATGCCGCCTCGAGCTAACTTAGGATTCTTTAGGATATCTTCTAACTGATTAGGATTTTTAATAGGTGGCAATGATTGATTCCGCCTCGTCCACTAGTAGCCAACTTAGTAGGGACTTAGCTGAGATGACCTCAAAGTACTTCAAACCTTTGAACGTAGATTATACTAATTATGTCTCAACCTCTAGGGCACCCCCTTTGACTGAAGCTATGTCCGAGTTGGATGAGAATCGAGCGTCTCGTAGTAAATCCGCCTCTAGTGTTCTTGAATGCCTTTTTTTCATATTTTATCACCGCCTGAATGGCTCCTTTGTTGCCATTTACTATGTGTATGTTATTGAGCCGCCTTAATGGTTTTATGTTTACCATTTAATTATATTTTAGGTTTTTGTTTTTGTACCGCCCCGATGGCATTATGTTCGTCACTTTATGATTTTTAGGTCTTATGCATATTGAGCCGCCTCAATAGCCTTATGTTCGCCACTTTATAATTTTTTAGGTCTTATGCATATTGAGCCGCCTCAATGGCCTTATGTTCGCCACTTTATGATTTTTTAGGTCTTATGCATTTTGTGCCGCCTCGATGGCCTTATGTTCGCCACTTTATGATTTTTAGGTCTTATGCATTTCAAGCCGCCTCAATCTCCTTATGTTCGCCACTTTATGATTTTTAGGTCTTATGCATTTGGAGTTGCCTCAATGGCCTTATGTTCGACACTTTATGATTTTTTTAGGTCTTATGCATTTTGTCCCGCCTCGATGTTTTAAGCGCTTTTCCTTTTATTTTTTGTGCAATCTCAAAGTATGATTAGTACTTAAATGTGCACATTTTGAAATTAATCATTTTTTATTGAATAAAATGAAAAGTACATCCGGGAATTCTTCGCATCCGGTTATCTATCTCTTCTAAGGGTGTGCCGCCTCGTTAAAAACTTTTCGGAAAAAACCCATTGGGAATAAGTTTTTAAAAGGAAAAGAGTACAGCCTCCTGAATCCCTCTAGGAGTTGTATTCCATGTAATATGACCTAAGCTTTGCTATGTTC
>CATIWQ010433325.1:0-25131 GCA_949673415.1 Euphorbia schlechtendalii
TCATTTTACTCCCAAGATTTACCTAGTATCTGCATTTGCATAAAAAACAACTACATACCATGTGAAATCTTTTATATGAAGTATAAAAATGACTTAAACTATAGTGTTTATTGTGTAAAATTATAATGATAATAAGTGTAATTATACACTTATCAGACAACCGGGTTTTAGTGTCGACCAAACATCGGGATGGAATAACGGTAGATCAGTTGGTCTTGGGTCCTCCAGTTCAACTCGAGTAGCCTGGTTATCAGCAATTTACGGTAGCAGTAAGGCCGGGAAGGCCATCTTCGAGTTTCTTCCCTCTAGTGCTAGGTTTCTTTCCCTAGTCTAGGGGTAACTTTTTATGCTCCATCATTCATATATGGTGCGAGTTTTAATGCGCTGGTGGCACAGTATCCGGGTTAATTCTTGTCCCAACCTAGTTTAACACTTCCTCCCAGGGCCCCTCCTATCCCTAAGGCCTCTATAATCAGTACAGCTTCCAAGCTAGGCCGGAGATGGGCTATTCTGCATTCCATCCCAGAATGGAAGAATTGTGGCAACAGTTTCTGGTGGATCATACCAATCAGTTTTCGATCTTCCAGCCCGGTAGTTATTCAACACCACCGGTGGTGCCAAGTGACAAGTGGCTTCTGGAAAAAAACTTCTCGATGCCTGAATCGGTGAAGTTTATTGGGGGAATGAGATCCCCATGCCCATTTAACAAACTATCAAATAGTGATGCAGGCCCGTCAAGTCAGTGATAAAATGCTGGCAAAAGTGTTCATAATGATGCTGGCAGTTCCAGCCAACCAATGGTATAACAACTTGCCTACTAGGAGCGCCTCTTAGCAACTTTGGTTGAACAATACAACATGAACTCTTAGATGAAAATGATGATGCAAAACCTAGAGGTAAAAGCCTAGGGAAATGTTTAAACAATACTATAGTAGATGGATGACCACCTAGGTCTTGTTAAAGGATCGTCTCAGTTTATCATAGATGATTACGAAGCAGCTTGCTAGAGCCCTACTTGCATATAGAAAGAGACTAGGATCATATACCTTCTCCTCCTTGTAGATGCTTGCGGGATAACCCACCAGTAAGACGTGGTTCAAGAAGAATGACTCGGGATTATCATCCACTAATCCTTCATAGTCTAAGGGGAGGCAAGTTCTAGTCCAATTAGTCCATTCTGAGTCAATAGCGGCATTGAGGTTATCAAAGGAAGAATACCATGGGATCTCTCCATATGAAGTTAACTTGGGCTTCCTCTTCAAAAAGTTGCAAGAGCTAAAGAAGCTAGATAGTCTAAAGACCTAGTTACCACCCAACCAGGAAAACAAGCATAATTTTTGCAATTACCACATAGCAGTAGGCCACCGCATGAATAATTGCAAAGATCTCTTGAAGGTCATCCAAAAGTTGGTCAAAGATGAGGTGGTGGCAGAACCGAGGATGAGCTTATCACTAAACCAACCCGCTCTCACAATTTGATAGAGCAATGAGGATGATTAATTCAGGGCTAGGAGAGAAGTAAATTCTGAGGTGCATCGGAGAAGCAACTGGATTTCATCATTGTTGTGGATTTCGGGATGTATGAGAGGCTTGTGATGGCTACTCTTGAGGAGGGAGACAGTTCGTTAGGTTTTAGCGGGTCCTCTCACTGCAAGGACCCAAACTTCAATCTATGTGAGATGGCCATTTTCAATAGAAAAGACTCATAGTCTTTCCATCTTTACAAGTTTGAAACCCTGTTATGGATAAAAGGTTTTTCTAATGAGATGATGGTCGAGTTGTACCCATGTTCTTTATCGGGAATTTTTACGGAGTGGTACGCTTCGCACCAAAGGTGGTGAAAGAAAGTTGGGAGAAGATCTCCAGTGCATTCAGGGAGAGCTTCTTGTTCCTGGAGCATCCAAAGATTGAAATGTGAGAGTTGATAGCTTGTACCCAGAATGAAAGAGGGAGTTTCTATGAATTCATCCAGAGGTGGATGTCGATCGAGGTAGTGATGAAGGTGCAAATAAATGAGCATGTAATGATAGGAAGGATAATGGGGGGAACCCGCCAGTTCTACAATGAGCAGTTGTTTGGGCTGAGGATAACTAGCCTCGAAATGTTGATGGAGGAGGGAAGGAAGCTGGACTGGTTGGTGAATGAGATCAGGGACTCAGTTTGTACTATTAACTCAGGATTGGCATCAAATTGGGTTTTGAAAATGGTGGCACATGATAGTCAAGGGGAGCACGTCATGGTTATAGATGACTAGAGAGCTCGATATGCGACTATGGAGGAATAGGCTAGCTCATCGGAGGTAAGAGGCCAGATGCAGTGCAGCTTTCTAAGTTTCAACCTTGGGAGGATGCCCTCATATGATGGAAGTGAGGGGCAATCTTTCCATCTTGTTAAATTTGAGGCATTCATGCTAGCCCAAGACCTATCAAAAGAAATGCTGGCAATAATTTTCCCGTGCTCTTTAATAGGAACTGCGAGCAAATGGTACATGAATCAGTCACCCATCATGAGAAATAACTGGAGAAATATTTCTAGAGCATTCCAAGAAAGCTTCATGTTTATAGAGAGGCCTAAATTAGGAATGAGAGACCCTGCGGCCTGTAGGAAGGATGAGTATGAGCCTTTTAGGGCATATGCGCAAAGATGGATATCCCTCCAAGTATCAGACATAAGCCCATAACTGAATGACTAATGAATTGATTGAAGGGGCCTAGCCAGATATTCGTGATCGCTTGTCAGTAAATGAGTACTTGGGCTTCATTGACATTATTCAGATGGGACTCGACATTGATTGGAACCTCCGAGAGTGGGATAACCGTATATTTGTAGTGGTGACCAGGATGCCCTCTAATCAAGTCATGAAAATGCTAGCTTAGTCTGCCCCGGGGGTGAATTCGATAGGGTAGGTCCCTATGGCTGTTAGGAGTGCGATGGAAGACTATGACCTATTCGAGTCAGTGTATGCTACAGATGGCACAAGCGAGGAGGAAGAGCCAGAAGTGAGGAAGGTGTAGGTAAAGCCCATCGATTTGGATGGGTATGTATTGAAATCCTACAGAAGGGGAGATAAGGATGGCACCCGTCTAGTAGAGGGTGAGGAGTTCTTATATGACAAGGGGTCGATTAATCTAGATTCCTATTAGTTGAAGAATGTGAAGAGGATGAGAGAGGAGCCACAATACCCCTGGAAAACGCCTGGTGAAACTAGGGTGGTCGAGAATGGAGTCTTAAGGGTGACCCATAATGGTTGGGTTTTCAAAAATAATCCAATTCAGCTCGGGAATTCTTTGGCGGAAGAAACTATAAGGGATCATACAGAGCCACCCCTATCCTCGCTAGTTAATGAAGATGAGATGGAAGTCGATCCCTTAGTTAACCAACTCAAGAGCACTCTGTCCAAATATAGCATTTGGCAATTGTTGCGCTTTTCTGAGGCACGCCGCTGAGAACTAGTGTAAAAGTTGATAGAGATGGAAGCGACACCAATGACTTCGGTGATTAAGATGTGCTCGGCAATAGGAGAGGGGATACCCTTGAAGAAAAGCCCGACCATCACCTTTGACTGGTTAGACCTGCCACCATTATAGCAAAATCACAACAAGGCCCTCTTTATTAGGGTCAACATTTTTTACTAGTCTATCCCATGTGTGATGGTGGATGATGGGTTGGCTTTGAACCTGTGCCCGTTCAAGGTGTTACCTCACTTTGGCTTGAATGAGAACATGCTAGAAAGGTCAGATACAGTCATCTAAGCCTATGATGACGCCAAGCGTAGGGTCGTGGGAACGTTTACTACGGCCGTAATAGTGAATGGGGTGAAATCAAAGGTAAAGTTCACCATGTTGGACATATCGGTGTCTTATTCTTTGCTGTTAGGAAGGCCTTAGATACATGCCCTCGATGTTATCCCCTCTACGCTTCACCGGAAGATAAAGCTGGTCTATCAAGGCAAGCTAGTGATCGCGGATAAGGAGTCAGTAATGGCGGCAGCTGCCTTCACCAAGCAAGGGCTAAAAGGTGTGAGGGTGGTTATGGTTAGCCAAGAGAAGAAGAACAAGAAAATCCCTATGGGCTACCGCTATTTCTCGGTGGGTTTGGAGAGAATTATGAAAAAGCAAGGGTTTATCCCCAGGAAGGGACTTGGTAAGCATCACCAGGGGATGGTAGAGGCTATTGACCCACTTCTTTTAACCCCTTGAGCTGGCCTGAGGCACAAAATTTACAAGCATAAACGACCATCCTTCTTCAACATGTTCAGTGTCTATGCCATTGAAGGGGGAAAGCAATACTTGGGGGATAGTGAGCTTGTTCTGGTAGGTGGAGAGAAAGTTCTAGGATTTGAGATTTTTGGGGATGTGTTTGATTTCCTAAAGGAGTGTATGTTGGCCCCGATTATCATTCTGTGGCTGGCTTAGAGGAGGTTGAGTACCTAGAAGGGGTTGTCATGGGGGAAGGAATGCAAGTTGCAGCTCCCAAAGTTATTGTTGTTGTTATAAAGGACAAGGGGAAGGTGAAGATGTTCGTTGAAGAACTTGAATCTGAACCTATAGAGAATGAGGTGCAAGAGGCGATCGTGGCTATCACCAAAACCCTAGCCATTTTGATGAAGAAAGATGTAAGAGGCACCAAGAGGGAAAACTAGCTGTAGCCACGAAGGTCATCACCAAAACCGTTACCAAGGAGAAGGAGATGGTTCTTGCTAAGCCCATTCTTGCAGAGCCAGCCACCATGATGACAAAAGACCCTCCTCATGTGGAGGAGAATTATGCTTCTGATGTAATTTTTAATATCTCTAATGTTTTTTATGTTAAGAACTCTACCTACGAGGTATTTCAATCAATGAATCCAAACTTTGCTTACTTGTGTGATGTTTCGCCAAATGGCAGCATGCATTTTCATAATCATACACATAATGTTTTCAACATAACTGATACCTCTTTGCATGAAATCAATTTGGGTATGAATGAGTCACAAAAAATGGTGATGATTTTGAGTGATCTGACTCCTGAAGAAGAATGTGAGATAACAAATGTACTTAGAAAACATGTGGTACCATTCGCCTGGTCATATGAAGACATGCCTGAAGTCGATAGAGAAATCGCCGAGCATAGAATTCCAACCTATCCACGAGTCAAACCTATCAAACAAAAGCTGCAAAGACTATGACTTGAATGGGCTAAGAAGGTGAAGGTAGAGGTAGCCAAGTAGATAGAAGCCAAGTTCTTGGAAGTAGTGGAATATCCCACCTGGCTAGCGAACATCATCCTAGTTACGAAGAATGATGGGAAGGTCTAGGTGGTGTGTGGATTTCCGAGATTTGAATAAGGCCTCACCGAAAGATGACTTCCCTTTGCCTCATATAGATATCCTAGTTGACGACACTGCTCGGGCTGCTATGTACTCGTTCATTGATGGCTTCTCGGGGTATAATCAAATCCTCATGGCTATTGAAGACAAGATCAAAACCTCCTTCATCACCCAATGGGGGGTTTACTACTACAAGGTCATGGATTACTTATCAAAGAGCCACAACAGCCCTACTGCATAACTTAATCCATAAAGAGGTAAAAGTGTATGTGGATGATACGCTAGTCAAGTCCAACACTCGGGAAGAGCATCCAACAATCCTCTATAGGTTCCTTACTCGAATTGAGAAGTATAACCTCCGTATGAACTCGAAGAAGTGCGTATCTGGGTTCACCTTAGGCAAGCTACTAGGCATATAGTGAGTCAAAGGTGCATAGAAATGGACTCGGACAAGAGCCAAGCCATCAGGGAGTTCCTGTGCCAAAGATGGAAAAAGAGGTGCGGTCGTTCTTGGGATCATTACAATAAGTCAGTAGGTTCATAACACGCTTGACTACCATTTGTGAGCTGATGTTTAAATTGCTACGGAAACAACAACCGATGGTATGGAA
Source organism: Euphorbia schlechtendalii (assembly GCA_949673415.1). Taxonomy (NCBI): domain Eukaryota; kingdom Viridiplantae; phylum Streptophyta; class Magnoliopsida; order Malpighiales; family Euphorbiaceae; genus Euphorbia; species Euphorbia schlechtendalii. The sequence continues at coordinate 5,919 of CATIWQ010433325.1, forward strand.
TGAATAGTGTCAGATCGCATTTGAAAAGATCAAGCAATATTTGATTAAACCTCCTATCCTGAAGCCTCGCGTTCTAGGGCGCCTGCTCATTCTTTATTTGGTTGTTGAAGAATCCTCTGTAGGGGAAATGCTAGTACAAGAGTATGATGACAAGAGGGAACATGAGTACTACCTGAGTAAGAAGTTTTTGGAGTATGAGACTTGCTACACGGTGGTGGAGAAGATATGCGCCGCAATGGTATGGCTGACTAAAAAGTTACGCCACTACTTCCAATCTTACCAGGTGCAGGCAGTGGCTAAGGTCGACCCCATGAAGTACTTATGACAGTCCCCCACATTGGCAAGCAAACTTTCCCAGTGGTTATTACTCCTCTCTGAATTTGACGTTGAGCATATCACACAAAAAGTCATCAAGGGCCGAGCAGCTGCGGAGTTCTTAGCTAATCAGGCGATGGACTCTGACTTTGTGTAAAACCTGGAGTTCCCAGATGAACAATTATCCTTGGTATATGAAGTTAAGAAGGAGTGGACCATGTACTTTGATGGTGCCATGAATCGCAAAGAGGGCCTGGGCGTAGTCTTGATCACACCTCAAAATGAAGTAATTCCATTGTCCAAGCATTTGGAGTTCCCAGTCACGAATAACAGGGCAGAACACGAAGCTTGTTTATTCGATTTGGAAGCGCTGAGGAAGGTTAGGACTAAATAAGTCTCGATTATCGAGGATTTAGCCTTGGTTATTTGGTAAGTGACCGATGATTGGAAGATTAAGGAGGAATCGCTTCGCCCATATCTGGAAGCAGTCTAGGTAGCCTCTGCTAAGTTTGATAAATGCATCTTCCATCATTAATTGCAGGAAGATAATCGAATTACATATTCTTTAACCACTATGGCCTCTATGTGGTAAGGGCCCCAGACCCAATCCATTAAACCATTAGTTCTTCAATCGGCCGTAGAGCCCTACTATTACCGAGTAGTGGTAGTCGATGAAGACTCGGATTGTGGCTGCAGGTTCTTAGACATTGTCCAGTTCTTGCGAGATGAGATTTATCCTAAGGGGGCATTGAACTCTGAGCTCACTTCTCTCTGTCGCTTAGCCATCCAGTTCCGGCTACTTGACAATGATATGTTCCGTCGCACTCTTGAGGGTTTGTTGCTCCGCTATTTGAATGAGAAGGAGGCTCTGCTCGTAATCAGTTGATTACACATAGGTGATTGTGACCCACACATGAACGGCTTAGCTCTGGCCAAGAAAATCCAATGTCAAGGATATTATTAGACAACTATGGTCCCGACTGTGTCGCAGAGGTTAAGAAATGCCACGAATGCCATATTTATGGGGACCTTAGCCATCTGCCTACCTCGTATTTCCACAACTTATCTACTCCTTGGCCATTCTCATTGTGGGGGATCAACATAATTTAAGAGATTCGCCCTTCCTCCAGTAATGGTCACAGATTCATTGTGGTGGCAGTTGATTACTTCTCCAAGTGGGTGGAAGCTGAATCTTACTCCAATATCACCGTTAAGAAAATGGCCAAGTTCATATAGAAGTACATCTTCACTCGGTATGGGATCCCCCATCATATCGTCTTAGATAATGGAGTTCAATTCCAAGGGTCAACGACAGAGGTCATCGAGAAGTATGATATCGAGCATCAACGCTCTTCATCGTATAGACCACAAGCTAATGGGGTAGTGGAGGCAGCTAACAAATCTATAAAGAAAATCCTGAGTAAGATGGTGACTACCTATCGAGACTGGGATAATAAGCTACCTTTCACAATATGGATATATAAAACAAGCATCCAGACACCCACAAATTAGACTCCTTTCTTGTTGGTATACGAAATGGAAGCGATTTTACTAGTAGAAAAAGAAGTGGGATCATTAAGGATGGCCTTGGAGGCTAACTTAGGAGATTCGGAAAGGGCCAGAGTTAGATTCGAACAACTTAACATGATTGATGAGCATCGCCTCAAAGCTTTAGATCACCTGCAATTATATTAGTAGAGGATGGCCAAGGTGTACAACAATAAAGTCAAGCTTCAGAGGCAACCACTGAAAGTAGGAGACTTGGTATTGAAATAGCTAAGGCCTTCAAACATAGATGTTAGAGGGAAATTCAAGCCCAATTGGGAAGGTCTGTTCGTAGTCAAGAAAGTGCTAAGCAAAGGGGGTAGTCAAGATCATGGATATGGATGGAAACGAATTCGTCAACCCGATCAATCAAGACAGGCTTAAGCGCTACCACGTTTAGGGCTCATTTTCCTCCCTTATTCACTCGCGTGTCACCCAAGCATATCACTCAAGGTCTGTCAGAGACCTAATCACTCTTAGCCATTTGTGATAGATTCTGTCAGTCTTCATAGTCTCGACCGCCCCATACTCAAGGCAAGCACACTGAGTGTGCTGCCACTAGTCCGGTAGTCTATTTGGTTAAGAGTAATGCCACTCAAAAACTCGGGAAGAGCATATGGTGCACGATATCCTCTAGTACCTCCCATTCTGCCTGCATAAACAGATGGGCGAGTAAAATGTGGAAAGGTATAAGCCCATTAGCAGGATCCCATCTTCAGGCATCAGGATCACCACATGAGTAATCACTCACCAAGGGTAAAGCCAGCGGACCCTATCATCAGGAAGCTGACTGAAAAACTAGATCCAATCTTGTTCGGTCATCCGGGAATGTCCCTCGGTAGTCAGCCCCCGCTTGTTATAGGTAATGGGTGAATAATTAGAAGGATTCCCCCTGTGGATCACCAATCAGGTAAAGCTTCTCCAATAGCCAAATCTGAAATAAACCTTGTTAGAATTGTAGAAAATGAGGATAATTAGTAAATCATCATTTTGGGCCTACCTCGAGAAGAGTGAGTCGTCGACTAGATCAGGGCGAGAGATAGCGGTATCCATGCTAATGAGGTTCTCTGCCAATGCCAGTGCAGATAGAGAATTTCCCCATGAAAGAGAATCAATGACACAGCAATCGGAATGGGGCAATGAGTCCAACCCCGCAGACAAACTCCGACATCAGAAGTAAAGCCACCATATAAGGCCAAGTAACGTGAGACCTTGGAGCATTTACACATCATTCGAATATGGAATCAACCCAAAATCCTCTGAGAGATGGTGGATGAGCAAGGAAGGGCATCGTAGAATCCAAATTCCATAAACCGTGGAGGGTAGCCTCAACGCCAAAGCGCTAAGATAGGACCGCTAAGGGAAAATCATGGGGGTATGGGACCTCGAGGATGGCCTGGTACTCCTCGATCATTGGGCAAAGCTCTTGATGAGAAAATCAAAACACGTGGGTGGTCGGATCCCAAAATCAAAGTGTGACCCTAACTAAAACTTTATTTAAGGGGTGGAACGTGAATATCGAAGCCCCCATAAGCTGAACCACTCAAGTTTCTTCCAATATTGGTTCTTCAGGGTGTAGGAAAGCCTAGAGTTGTTGGTTGAGGGTCACTATTTGTGGAAAAGAGAAAAAAGAAGAAAATTTGGAATTTGGAAATGTAATGTCGTTAACGACTTAAGCAATGTCGTTAACGATATGGCCAATATACGATATTGCAATATCGTTAATGATATGGCCTTTCTGGCAGTTTGCCTATATCTATTAGTAGACTAGATTTTCTCATGTGGTTAATGATATGATAGTTACAATGGTTAATCAAGAGCACCGTTTCGGTAAAAGTCAGTTTACGAGTCTGATTATGGATCGGAAAAGATTACCAATAATTTTCAGGCTCAAAAATCTTTATATCAAGCAAAATCAAACACTTCAATAGAGTTAGAACAAAGAAATCTAACTGAAATAATCATTCAAAGTTCAACAAGAATATTTGAAAAGCTTAAGAAGAAATGTGCAAAAGGCATCAACAGTGCCAACTCCTACTAATCTGTTCCTAAATAAATCCAAAAACGAAGAAAAAAGTAAATCTAGACCGATGACTAGCCCTCATTGCCATAATCATCCTCGGTGTCTCCTATGCGATCGTCCACCTCCACATCTCTGCTGGCGACTCCACCTCGGTGCATGCTGGACTAGGATGGAGTCCCTTGGTGCATCCTGGACCGGCTCCCACCAGATGCGACCTAGTGAGCGGGCCTCTAAGCCTGAGCTAGCTGCCTCTCTAGGTCTTCAATCCTTAGATCCTGAGTTCTCACACAATCTTGAAACCTCAAATAGTTTTGATGCTCCACAGAAATCAGCACCTACATCAGAAAGCATGCATCATAACATAAGTGTCCACGAAAAAAGTTGACATATGACAAACAAACTTACACATCATCTCACAAATCCAATATGCATACATAGACAAATAATTTTGTATTTACAAGGATTGCACCAGAATACCTCAGCAGCCCCGTTTTGCACAATGATCATATCTCGTGTAGACATGTAATGGTGGGTGACATCTCTACATCAACCCTAGGAACCTATCATGATGAAACAAAAGTCAAATCAGGAACCGCAAGCTCACAAAACCAACTTCAAAAGAAATAAAGGAAAAAATACTCACGTGAGTGGTATCCTGAGTGTCAAAGGATAAGGTGTACAAGCTCAAGGGCAGCATGTGTGTCTACCACTCCCCCACCTTCTCAATCAAGGAAAAGGTTGTCTCTTGGGGAGTGGTGAGGTGACCCTCCACGAACCCGGGCACGTGATAAGCCTACTCCTGTGAATCAGCTTGTTGTGCTTGGACCCGCTTGCCCACTCTAGCCTATTTCAAAGAAGTAAGTACTCAACAAGCATAATAAAGGTTTAAAGCAACCAAGTTGAAAAATGATTCATACCTTGGAAGAGCTCGCATCACCACCGTCGTGGCCTACGATTCTAGCTCCTTCGTCGTGGCCCCCACTACCAGCATCACATCTATGGATCGGACCGCCATCAGGACTGTCATCTCCGTCACTTCCACAAAATTTACCTCCTAGTCCTCATCATCCTATAGGGCTCTGCCCACCATCTCTATCGCCTTCTAGCGATGCCAATCCTCGGTATCTTCGAGCGAGATGCGAGAGCAAGGAGGAAGAAGTAATCGCATGTGAGCCAGATAGTCGATACTCATAGAGAGAGTAGTCTCACCGTTTCCATCCAAGGAAGTGGCCCCGATACTCCACCAAAGTGATCTTCAAATTGGGCCAGAACACCTTAGTGGGGGGATGAGGAAGAACTAGCCGCCGATCCATCGTTATGGTCCTCCAACCCTAGACCCTTTAGCTAAAATACCACTCTAGGGAAATGGGGCTCTCTAGCACTAGCTAATGGTTGTCTACGGCAATCCACGTATCTACCACCGCATCCCGATTCGGCATGGTAGTCCATGGGTTGGAAGTAACCTGGAACAAGGAAAGAGGTGTTTTACCATAAGGATAATGACTAATCATAAAGAAATAATGAAATCTCTTAGTAGAGAAATGATAGGATACTTGCTCAATCGTCAGGTGGTGAATGCACTTCCGGTAGGTGGATTGCCACTTGGGGATGCCATCGATCTGCCAGCATTAAATGGCTAGGAAGTGCACTCCAAGGACAGGGTCAGTCTTAAAGATCAGAGGGGAAGGATGTGATGCTCGAAAGCCCATACTTACAATAAAGATGAAAGTTAGACAGATTAGCAGAAATCATAGATAAGTAAAGGTTAAAGATCCAAGTTAGCTACCTGGAGCAAAATGTGACTTAACTTGAGGGCCTTATCATGTACTCTCACCGTGTAGTCCATGCCATAATACATCTAGCCTAAGATGATCCGAGACCAGTTCTGCATTGGGCTCATCATAAGGTCCTTGATGGCTGGGATAAACCCGTAGTTGATCTTGCTCAATGCAACCGGGAAGAATAGTAAGGTGAGCAAGCAGATGACGAAGGACCGGACACACCGAGCTCGCTGGTTTACGGGTACCACATCCATCATGCACCAATGGATGTACAGCTCCTTATAGGAGAGCTTGCCTGATCGGGGTGTCACACCTAATAGCTCATGCACCCAGTTAATTACTAGACGTAAAGTAGAAAAGCGATCCATGAAGATATCAAAGTGGAAGGCCCCCCATACCAAGCCAGTCTAGTCATAGCCACCACATCCGAGGGTGTGATGGTTAACTCTCCCACCGATAGGTGGAAAGTATCAGTAGTCTCAGACCACCACTCGACTAGGGTGGTACATGCAAGGTGCGATAAATGTGGTATATACGCTGGTATAATCCACACCAGCTCACTGAAACCAGTGGTATCGATGGTATCTTGAAGTTTCGGGTCCCCAGTTGTGCAATTCCACCATTTCCCCATGGTCCTAATACCAGCGAAGTTGGTATAAGTCTATGGCTGTGAAAATAAAAGTCAAAGCAAGAGTTAGCCACAAAATCCACAAACATTCTTACTGAAGAAATACCTAAATCCGTATCCTTTTTGCATCATAATTAAGATCATTTCAATCAAAAATTCATCTAGCATATGCTAAAATGTATCGGGTATTATTGTAAGTTACGTTGGGGCAGAAACTGTCTCTTCCATGCCTTTACCATGTCATTAACGATATGGGTAATGCCATTAATGACATGGTACAATATCGTTAACGACATTGCAGTTGTAGTAACAGTTCTGCCCGTTTTTTCCATCCCTAAAAATCCAAATTTTTGCAAAAAAAAATCCCCGTATTGGGTTCTAAATCATCCTAAACTATCTATAGTCAACAAATAAAGCCTAATTATATATCAATTTCACATAAAGCACACATTTTTCATGAAATTAAAAAACCTAGGTTTTAAACTAAAAATTGGGAAAATTTAAGATTTAAGGAAGTTTTTGGGTTACTTGGACCACCAAAGCATGCTCCCCGAGCCTAGGGCATAGAGTGTTGAAGGGAGAATTGATGGAAAACCCGATAAAATCATCCGTCCTCTGGAAATAATAAGCATCCTCCATGGAGTACAGTTTGAAGTTCAGGCTTGTGGGATGAGGATGAAGGGATGACGAGACTACTACCTTTGGATTTTGAGATTTAATCTTGCAAAACATCTTGCCTAATGATTCGGGGAAGAAATTTGAGAAAAAGGGAGAAAATAAGCTATTTTTTATTGAATGGGGACGAATGGCGCAAGTTAGGTTTTACTTTTTTAAACTTGGCCTCGCGCATCACCCTATGTCGTTAACGACATGGGCTTAGCCTAGCCCATTTTGTTTTGGTTTTAGCTCAAACTCATTTTAACCCCTTAAAATTCATTTATAATTTATTTTAACTCTATAAAAAGTCAATGAAAGCATTCGACTAACCTCTAGAGCCCACGGAATACTTTCAAAATTCGATCGCATGGCCCAAGGAAATTAATACGCATTCATATTTTAATCCTTGATTGAAGGGGTATAAATTTTTTCTTTCAGCAATCTCAATCAAGGAATTAAAAATGCATTTTTACCAACTTTTCTGACTTTTTACAGTCAACGAACTTTCTACAGTTCTTAATTTTCTAACCTTTTACAATCAACGAACTTTCTACAGTTCACAATTTTCTAACTTTTTACAGTCAACAAACTCTCTACAGTTCGCAATTTTTTGAATTTTTAAGAGTCAAACGAACTTTCTACAATTCACCATTTTCTTGACTTTTTACTGTCAAATGAACTTTCTATAGTTCACACTTTTCCTGACTTTTTACAATCAGTGAACTTTTGACAGTTCGCATCTTTCCTGACTTTTTACTGTCAATGAACTTTCTACAGTTCGCATCTTTCTTGACTTTTTACAGTCAACGAACTTTCTACAATTTGCAATTTTCTAAATTTTTACAGTCAAATGAACTTTCTACAGTTCGCATCTTTTCTGACCTTTTACAGTCAAACAAACTTTCTACAGTTCGTACCTTTTCGGACTTTTTACAATCAACGAACTTTCTACAGTTCACCTCTTTCCTGACATTCTACAGTCGAACAAACTTTTTACAATTCACCTTTTTCCTAACTTTTTATAGTCACTGAACTTTCTACAGTTCATACCTTTTCCATGCCTTCCATAGTCATCGGACTTTCTACAGTCTGCACGTTGAACTCTCAACCAGAAGAACTGAGGCACACGATTAACGTTCTCTCCCCAACGGTTCCAGTGGTTGCAACAAGCCAAAGGCCAACCTTCATGAGGCAATCATTGATAAATGAGTAATTTGCAAGGGGCATGAAGATACCAGTCCCCAACAGCACCACTCTAGGATAAAAGTTTCCAGTCATCCTAAAGTTTCAATTCCAAGAAGTGCCAACTGCGATCGAGCAGGTATCATCTCTAAACCCCACTGCCTTTTCAATCATGGAACCATACTAATCTCATATCAGTAGTGATCCCATGAGGGGTAACCTTTAAGCATGGGATTTCGCTCATGACTCTCGAGTTCGATGATGAAGCTATAATGTTTTTTTCCTTGTTAGCTTTCTACATTTTGCAAGGTCTTAAAATCATTTAGAAATCATCTACTTTGTTTCTTTAGGCCTTCCCCTTCCTTAAAGCCACCTTTAAAAGCAAAAGCCCAGCCTGAATATGCCATGTCGTTAACGATATGGCTGATGTCATTAATGATATTACCTCATGTCGTTAACGACATCGAATCTACAGCAGAACCAAAATTGCACTATCTGTAATTTTCAGGCCAAAAGACCACTCCCCCCCCCCACATGCTCGGACATTTTCTCTAAAACACCAGATTTATAATTCTTTCCTAGGATTTGGCACTCTCCTATTCGCACGGGATTAGTGTTTAAAGTGAAAAAGTGAAAACTTTAAAAGCATGACCTAAGTTTAAACTAGTTTGACTTTGGATAGAAGAGAGCTCCTTAAGAAGAGAGCTGAGTTTCAGATGTTGGGGGAGCTCATTTTCGTGCAAAGAGAAACCAAGAGAGAGAGCACTAAGTATAGTTTAAATTTGAAGTGTTCTTGAGTGTTGTTAGTGTTCTTGAACATTTTGGTAACAAAGTTAGGGTTTTTAACTCATAGCAACTTATAGTTCCAGAATTAGAGAGTGTAAGTTCATGAATAGGGTAATGAACTTGGGACATTTGGGAGTTATTTAGGCAAGTTTGAGGTTTAGTCTTCACAAAAACTAAGTTGAGTTGTGTAGGAATTTAGGCAAGCTTTGAGGTTTAGAGTTTCCTTGACCATTTCTACTAAGTTCTAACTCAATAGACCTTAGTGTAAGTGTTCTTAACAAGTATCTCTACTCATTTGGAATACTTGTTTCTTTAGTTCATTTTCAACCGATTTTCGAGTTTTAAGCTTTTTGAAGTCTATACTTGATAAAAGAAGGATTATTACCTCCTTCTTCATCTTGTCAAGACTCACATTCAGGATGTTTTCACTTCCCTTAAGGAGTATACCTTTACTCTTCATTTTTCAACAAAACCGTAAACTAAACCAAAGAAACGATGAAGACTTTCCAGAGATTTTCGTGGACCTAGTGAGGTGGATTAACAGCCTAATGTGTAATAATGTGAAAATGGATTCACGGCCTATCAAAGACTTTCTAGAGACTTATTTATAACATGTATATATGCTTGATGTGTGATAATGTGAAAATGTAAAAAAATTTGCAAAACTGCCTGTTCAATCTCTGTAATGTCATTAACAGCATTGCTTTTCAAACATAATGTCGGTAAAAGGTTCGAAAAATTTCAAACTTCATTTTACATTCAGGAGGGTCATTGGTGACTATTCAAACCTAAAATCTGAGTTTTTAAGTAACATAAGACATATGTTTAAGGATTTTACTAACCTGAAATAGGCCCGAAAGGTGTTCGAATGGTTGAAGTCGATTCCCCTTTACCGGGATATTATTTTACTGACTTTAATGGTTTCCCTTTTGGAATGGGTTCAATAACACCACTTTGTATATATATTTGGCTTAGATTTATTTTCATCAATATTGTTGCGAAGTGCGTTAGGAAACCCCGACGAAGGGAACTGAAGTTCCCGGATAACCGACCCCATAAATATTTACATGTGGCATTTTCATTAATAAAATGGTTAAATAACTTATTTGTATAAATTGAACCCTTTTTACATGAAAGAAATTTAAAATCTCTCAATGTTTTAAATTAAATCGCTCAGGTCTCGCAAAAGATCAAAATGAACATATTTGCAACTACATGTGATTTGCCGTATTTGTGCTAACCTTTGTGGATTCAGGTAGTTTAGGATAGATGAATATTAAGATTTTCCTTCGGGTATCACTTTTAATTTGAAATCAAATGTAATATTGGTTAGATATCGATGTATTCTAGGCGATTATATCCCTTAGATTTCAATGTATTTAGGAGATTTGTAAACCCTCATCCCAATTATATAATTAATTCCCCCGTAGATTGGGCGCATTTAAATTTTCTACATGTTTACTTTCCGCAATTTATTTACCGCTTTATGCATGTGCGATAAACTAAAACATAAACCAACAATATTTAGTTTAGTTCGAATATTATAAACGTGGTTTCTAGCATAATGTAATTTAACTCAAATGATGAAAAAGTAAGTAACTCATCCGAACCCGAATCTCTGTTTTATGGTATGGATTAGGTAAACGGATCTAAGTTATACCATATTTTTCTGGAAGAGCTGATCCAGGTGGCGATTATGTAACATAGACTAGAGATTTAGGTCTTGAGTCTTTTAAGCTTGAAAATCATTTTCGAGCAACACACCTATTTTGAAACACAACTTATATTTTCTTTTTCGAAAACCCCACACCCCGTCTCAACGAGGGGCTGGCGCCTCGCAGCGACTGCACAAGTCGAACGTCATCCGCTCATAGGTCCTCTTACCAACATAAATTATGATGTTTAGACTGATCAAAATCCCAAACCACCCGGTTGTGGTGCTCATATCTGTACTTCTGTGAAGCGGTTGCAGAATAGTAGGAGGCTTGCAAAGAGGGAAATGGACCAAAGAGTTAAAAATGGAGCACGGGTTGCTGCAATAGCTATAAGGACATATAACCTTCGTTTTCCTAGTGGTCTAGTTTTAGTTTTGAACAATTGTTATTATATTTCTGTTGTCACTAAGAATATTATTTTTGTTGTGCATTTAGCAACAGATGGATTTAAGATTTTATTTTCTAATAATAATTGTCAAATTCGACGAGATAATGTTCTTTATGCTTGTGGAACATGTGTTGATGGAATTTATGTTCTAGATACTGAAACTGAAATTCTAAATATGAACATTGTTAAGAAATTGAAGTTAGATAATAAGAAATCCTCATACTTATGGCATTGTCATCTATGACATATAAATGAGACTTGCTTAACTAAGTTACACAAATGTAGTGGCTTGGGCCCAATGGAATGGGAATCCTATGGGGCTTGCGAACCTTATTTAAAGGGAAAGATAACTAAGAAACCTTTCAAAGGAAAGGGTCAACGTACCACTAGTGCTTTGGAAATAATACATTCTAATGTATGTGGTCCAATGAGTGTTAAGACACATGAGGGTTTCGTCTACTTCATAACCTTTATCGATGATTACTCACGATATGGTTATTTGTACTTAATGAGGCACTAGTTTGAAAGTTTTGAAAAATTCAAAGAGTTCAGAACCGAAGTAGAGAAACAACTTGGGAAAAGTATCAAGACACTTCGATCTGATCGAGGTGGTGAATACTTAAGCTAAGAGTTTCAGGATTATCTAAGGGATAATAGTATTTTATCCCAATGGAAACCTCCTTATACACCCCAACACAATGGAGTGTGAGAAAGGAGAAATCGAACTCTACTCGATATGGTTCAGTTCATGGAGCCAAGAAGAACTTAGTAGATCCTTTTGGGGTTATGGACTTGAGAGCACAATTTATATTCTAACTAGAGTGCCCTCAAAATCAGTTGATCAAACACCATACGAAATGTGGTATGGTAAGAAACTAGCTCTTTCTCACCTGAGAGTTTGGGGATGTTCAGCTTATGTAAAGAGGATGAGTTCAGATAAGCTAGGTGTTAATTTTGACAGGTGTCTGTTTGTAGATTACCCTAAGGAAACTAAGGGTTTTACCTTTTATGATCCCAAGGAACAAAAGGTACTTCTTTCTAGAAATGCTCAATTCCTTGAGAAGGAGCATATACTTACGAAAGCTCAGAGTTTGACAAATGGTTTACACCCATGATATTAGAGATAGGCTCCATGTATGAAAAATCAAGTTTGGAACTTAGTTGATGCTTTAAGTGGGATTAAGCCCCATAGGATGCAAGTGGGTTTTCAAGAAGAAAACTAACATGGACAGTAATGTAATTACCTATAAAGAAAGGCTAGTTGCAAAAGATTATAGTCAAAAGGAAGGCATTGACTATGATGAAACCTTTTCACTAGTAGCCATGTTGAAGTTTATCAGAATCCTCCTTGCATCGCTGCTCATAACTATTATGATATCTAGCAGATGGATGTGAAAATGGTGTTACTTAATGGGAACTTGAATATGGATGTGTATATGACACGACCTGAAGGTTTTACATCTAAGGATGACTCAATGGTATGCAAGTTGTAAAGTTCATTTACGGACTTAAGCAAGCATAAAGGATTTTGAATATTAGGTTTGACGAGAAAATCCAAGAAATTGGTTTTGTGTCAAACGCTAATGACCGTTGTGTATATAAGAAGGTTAGTGGGAGTTCGATTGTTTTCCTTGTATTATATGTTGATGACATATTATTGATAGAAAATAATGTTCCTTTTCTTCTGATGGTAAAGTCATGGTTGGTAAAGAAGTTCTCCATGTAAGACCTGGGAGAAGCAGATTTTATACTCAATATAAAGATCTACCAAAATAGATCTAGAAGGATACTAGGTCTTTCATAAAGTACATATAGACAAGGTTTTGGCCAGATTTAACCTTGAGCAATTAAGAAAGGGTTATCTCCCAATATCTTACGGAATTAATCTTTCTAAATCTGAGTGTATGAGAACACAAGAGGAGAGACTGTACATGAATGGAATACCCTATGCTGCAGTGATATGATCCATCATGTATCCTATGGTATGCACTCAGCCTGATGTCTCACATATGTTGAGCATCACGAGTAGATTTCAATCTGATCCAGGTGAGAAGCAATGGATGGCCGTTAAAACTATCCTTAAATACTTACGTAGGACTAAGGATATGTTTTTAGTAAATGGAGAAGGTGATCTCTCTGTGAAGGGATACATTGATGTGAGGTTTCAGTCTGAAAGAGATGATTACAAGTCCTAGTTAGGTTATGTGTTTATGTTAAATGGAGGAGAAATTGTTTAGAAAAGTTTTAACAAGATATGACTACCAATTCAAACATTGAATCTGAGTATATAGCTGCTTCAGAAGAAGCTAAGCAAGCAATCTAGCTTAAGTAATTTATTAGTAATCTCGGTGTGGTGTCCAGCATTGTAAATCCAATAGTGGTCTATTGCAATAATAATGGGACTATTTCTTAGGCAAAGGAACCACAGACTCGTCGGAGAAATAGACATGTGCTTAGAAAATACCATCTCATTCAGGAGATAGTAGCTAGAAAAGATATAAGCTTAGAATACATCCCTATGGATCAAAATCTAGCGGATGGGCTAACAAAGCCATTAACTCAAGTCAAATATGACCAGCAGGTTAACGAGTATGGCATGAAGCACATGGGTAATTAGCTCTAGTGCAAGTGGGAGTTTGTTAGACATAATGTATACTCTAGAGGTAATTAGGGCGATATATATTAATTGATTATAATGTACAAACGGTTTTTAGATTAATAATATTAAAAAAGGTATCTTTGTTATTTATCAGTGTTTGTTTAGATTATGTATCTCTCTGGTATCATATATATGTATTATTATATATACGCATTGATAAGACAAATTCAATGAGTATTTTATAGCGTGAAAGTACGAAGACATAGTGGGAGCTATGTGGTGTGAGAACTATACACACGTGTTACTATGAATAGTCTAAATATACTTAGTCATAGTTTCATTGAGACTGGACATCAATGAAACTAATAGACTAGCATGTGTAGGCTTACTCCTTGGATTAGATCCAAGTAGTCGATCTCACAAGCTGAAGATGGTACCTTGAGTTAACGCATGAATGTATTCGGGTAATACATTTGAGATCGCTATAAGAAAAATGCTCAGAAATAACAATATCCATGTGTTGGTGTCATGTCTTATTGTAGTAGTAATACAAGTATCCTCATATCTGAGATACTGGTTACCTTGTGTAGGAGTTACTTACTTTGGGTCATACTTATTCATACCCTGGTGATCACGATGATACCGGTGATTACGGGTATAGTGATGATCACTCGTTGGTAAGCCGAGTAATCAAGATGGGGTCCACCGCTCTTGATATAGTGATATAATGGGAGATGTATCTTAAGGCCTCTTAATGAAGAGACACAGTCACAAACCTCTTATTGGAGTATAAGATTGATAGAACAAGTTTCTAGTCAATCTTGATACATTATGGCGTGTGGTGTTCTTTGTGAACAAGTCTAATTTTAGGATAGCTATGACTATTACATGAGTCGACATTTAATCCAAGCTCAATGAACTTAAAGGTACTTCACATGATGGAAGGAGTGTACTGTATTGGTTACTATTGCAGAACCGAATCAAGCCATAAGCACATGACTTTCCAAGTATCATGGGATCATAATTCTTTTGCTAGAAAGCCCATTTGATCATCTAGAGTTATTAGGTTTCATATCGGTCTGGAACACTGAGCCTAAAGGTTCCCAGATGGGAAGCCAAGTTTAGGTTAACCTCTAACGGCTCTATACTTTGGGATCCTATGAGGTTACACACTTTGGGTCTTTACCGGACAAAGTAAAGAACTTATAAACTAGGTCTATACCGAGAATATTGAGGATGTCAAAATCGTTGGATAAATTATTAATTGTTTGGACCAAATAATAATTAAAAAAATTAAAAGAGAATTTGGGAAAAACTACATGGAGCATAGAAAGGGATTTTTCCCGTTGCGAGTGAACCCCGCGAACACGAGTTGTTCACAGGTGGGCCCGCGAGCAAAATTTACTCTCGGGCCACTAGCATGCTCTAGCGAGTAGCAGGCCCGCAAGCGCTGCCTTGGTAGTGCTTGCATGGGCCTGCTACGCAAGCACGCTAGCAGGGCTTGTAGAAGAGCCTGCAAGCACGAATTGTGGGGTAAGGCATGCCCTATTAGGGCTTGACATGCGGTAGCTGCATAGCCCGTATATGCTGGTTGTGTGCGAGGTTTGACCCGTGCTGAGCTGGAGCTCCGTGCAGCGACCCGCGGGTGGGATGGGAGAATCCCATCCCACATTTCTTTTTTGGGGGAGTTTTCAACTCCCCTCCCATGTGGTCCCCTTTCTCCTTTTCAAAACACTTTAGCTCAGCATTCCTTCTGATTTTTGACATCTTTTCTTCGTGAGATTTTTACGAGATTCTCCAAGAGTTTCTCCAACGTCGCAATAATTCTTTTGAAGGTTTATTCAATTTTGAATAGATCCTTCTTAGTTAATATTTTTGGGTTGGTTTTTGAGTGGTCTAGCAGTTGTTGTGTTCTTCCTCAACGGGAGCTTTTGGTCAGTGAAGATCTGTGTAGATCAATCGTAGAGGCTATCCTAGATTGGAAGCTATTGCTAATGGAACTCTACAAATTTTCTCTAAGGGAACGCCACATTAAAGGAAGGTACGCATCAGCTGGTAATGCTCTTTGCTTAGAAGTTGGGTTTCTATTAATAAGTTTTATAAAACCTACATGCATTTATGGAATGTTTCAACTTAGATTATTATCAATCATGGCATGCTTAGGAGATCCTTTAGGGTTAATTTTAAGTTTTGAAATTCCATCTTGCAAGTTTACATGTTCAATTACTGTTTTGATTAACCAGCACTTCCTCCACAATTGATAACTAAGTAATTACCATTGCAAAAAGAATAACTAAGTTTTTTCCAATTGTATTGAAAATAACCTTTTCTCTTTAATATTGTTGAAATTGATTACCATTTCCACTATAGTTATTTTGTTAAAGCTCCCACCATTATTAAAACTACCACCATTTTCACTATAGACATAAGTTCCATTTCCACTGCCAAAGCTATTACTACCACGAGAACTTTCCCCATGAAAATTATTATTTCTAAAATTACTGTTACCAAAACTGCCTTTTTCTGTAAAAGAAACAACTTCTTGTAAAACCAAATCTCAACTACTATCTTTATTAGGAAGCAAAAAATTCTAGTTTAAATTGTAAAAGCAAAGAGAATACCTTATTCATTCCAGGCAGGGGATCCATAGCCATGATCTGCTCTTTGATTCCAAAGAAGGAACCATTCAACCCATTCAAGAAACATATTACTCATTTATTTCTTGAGCATTTCTCATGGTTTCTTATTCATTGCAAAAACAGCCTTGACATAAGTAAACATGGATGGGACTTGAGCTAGTAAATTCATCTCAAAGCCCTTGCAACGAAACAAAATACTTAGTATTAGGCCTAGCCCCTTGAGCTATAGAAAAGATCTCACTTTGAAGATCGGCAATCCAATAGGCATCTGATTTAGAGAATCTTTCTTTCAAATTATTCCACAGATTTTCTACCGTCTCAAAACCCATTGATGTTTCCATTAAAGGATTCAAAGACTTGATTAACCAAGAAGTATCATGTTGTTCCATCTTCACCAAAGACTGTAATTAGGATCGCCATACCCAGACATAACAATAATCCCATCTATAAATTTCAACTTATTCTTTAACATTAGAGTCATCCTCATGCTCCTAACCCAACTATGATAATTAGACCTATCCAAGAGAGGGGTAACCAATACTAGGGACAATTTTTACCTAGATTAAGGTAAAAAGGCTATTTTCATCATTTCTATGATTTCTAACTGCCATTTGCAATCAAAAGCTCAAAAACTTGAAAGGTTAGAAGATGAAAACTCGCAACTATGAAAACTCAAAAAAACTCTGTGATTTCAAGAACCACTAAAAGAAAGAAATAAAAAAATAATGATTTATGTAATCATTAGAAGAAAGAAAGAGAGTAAGAAAGAAACAAATAAAACTATATGCGAAAGCCCAAAAATAATGCTCTGACACCATGATCAGAACACGAAAAAAGTAAGAAAAGTATTTGATTTCCATTGAATGAACAAGAGAAGAAGAGTAAGGTTAGGGATTTCTGCTTTATATAGTAGCTTAATCGAATCAGTAGGGGAAAGGACTGAAGTACCCTTTAACTAATTGGAATGGCTAGTTGGACTCCTTTACCAATTACAACAACTTAACTAACATCTATACCAAAGTATAGATTTATATAAGAACAAACTAATTGACATCAATCTGATTTATATAATTCTACTAGATAAATGTGTTATAAAAAATTAGATTGTATATTAATGAACTTCAATGCAAATTCCTTGTGTTGTGGTAATTTCCATAGTTTTTCCTATTTATCTTGGTAATTGTTGGGAATATGTGTACCGGTTAATCGGGGTAATTAAATTAATGACTTTGATTGCATTCTATGATGTATATTTATAGTAAACTAAGCCCAGTTAGGTAATATTTTCTAAAACTTTTAAAAATGAACATTTCAGTCATAGTAGAAAGGCCCTATGAGGGTAAAAATGTCTAGCAAAGCTTTATTTGCCTCCCACTCTTTGTTTTCTCTGTATTTTTAATTTCGGTGTTTTTTGTGAGAATAATCAAAATTTACTACTTTTTTATCATTCACTATAAGATCGTCTTCTTTAATTATGTATCTATTGTTGCATAACTCGATCTGTACTATAACTAGATTAGATTTCATCAACCTTTAGACATGATGGTTATTTGTTGATATTTCACATTAGACACTCAAATCTATCTTAGTTTAGCAAGATCTGCAATACAAGTTGATGTTAGGGTATATGTAAGTATTCTTATGATTAGTGATCTTCGAAATCGATAGTTGAGATTAAGGAAATATGGGTTTCAGCATCAATCTTTTGTTTTTAGGTTAAGCCTTGCTCCAGAGCATGTTTATCTTGTTGCAAAAGCAATTTTAGTTTGTTTGTGTTTTGTTATGTTTTTTTATGTTCGGTGTTTTAACTCCTGTAGATTTTTTTGAGTATTTTTTATATTCTCTATGTCAACTGGCATGCGAATCATTGATAAGTGTATAATTACACTTATTATAATATAAATTTTATACAATAAACACTGTAATTTTAGTCATTTTTATACTTCATATAAAAGATTTCACATGGTATGTAGTTATTTTTTATGCAAATGTAGATACTAGGTAAATCTTGGGAGTAAAATGAGCTAAAGTGGAATTCTATGAAAAAAGAGTAAAAAAGGTGCAAAATGATGCGTGGAACTTGAAGATTTGGCTTAGGATTGAAGCTGTCAAAGATCGGTGAAGTTACAAGAAGAATTCTGAGTAAAACTCAATTCACGGTCGTGACAATCATTCGTGGTCGCGACTTGTTTACTTCAGAATCAGAAGATTGCCAATCAAAGATTCATGATCGTGACATGTATATCGCGGTCGCGACATGGACGGTTTTCTGGTATTATCTTTTTAATTAACAACCACCAGATAAGCATGATCAATCGCCATCAACTGCCATCAACTACCAACGAACAGACACCTATCAAGAGTCAACCAATCATGAAAAGGTGCTTATCCATTATGGATTATATCAAAGCTTCTCAACCAATCACAATGAAGAGATGCAATCTTTCACCAATGGACATAACCCTTCATTTGGATAGACGTAACCCTTCGAACTCTATAAATAGGGTTCCAATCCTCTTCAATTTCGTGCATTCAAGAAGTGCAGTGGATTAGTGTGGTATAGAGTGGAAAAAGTGAGAGAGAGATATAGTGTGTGTGTAGATAGAGTCGCTACGCTCTTAAGTGTTAGCGAGAAAATGTTTAAGGGATTCGAATCCTTGTTTCGATCGCTAGATTTCTCTATATTCTCGAGCAATTGTTGTATTAGTGTACTTGCAAATCACTTATCAATAAAAGTTTTCGTTCTTCAATATTCGTTTATTCGATATTCGCAAAGAATAGCATCCTAGCGGAGGTTCTGTACGGGCCAAGACTGAATTCAAAGCAAACGTAGGAATTGCGGGAATTGATGACTCCCATTAAAGAGTGGATACGGTTTGATCAACTTTAGCTTTCACTTGCATACCTTACAACTTTGCTTTGCTTTCTACTTATACTTTCTATTTCGAAGTTTAT
>CATIWQ010433341.1:0-20003 GCA_949673415.1 Euphorbia schlechtendalii
GGAATTGCAGGAATTGACGACTCCTATTAAAGAGTGGATACAGTTTGATCAACTTTAGCTTTTACTTGCATACCTTACAACTTTGCTTTGCTTTCTACTTATACTTTCTATTTCGAAGTTTATGATATGTCTATGTGTCATTGTATTTCGTGTTGAGTCTTTTATATTAATCAAGTTATATGCTTTTGAGTTAACTTTAAGAGTAGTTTTGGGGTTAACGAGATTATGTATAATCACTAGATCTGTGATTATAACGCTGTTTAGTGAATCAACATTTTTGAAATGGTAACTTGGGAAATGTGGCTATGTGAGAGTGAAACGTACTAAGCATAGTAATATTGTTATCCAGGTTTATATAATTGTCTTAACTCATTTGCACTAGATTTAGAAAAGTCATTTCATGTATTGCTCTATGGTGACTAATTGAATATCTAAATGTCTAGAACCGAATTTGTTAAAGTAGTCTAGTGTACGTAATATCTTTGATAATTTTGCATGTTTTTTTTGCTATATTTGTTCGTCATGTTAATCTATACTGATTCCTTTTACTCTAATCTATCTATTCAATTATCCATTTATCTACCAATCCAACCCACCAAAATAAAATCAAACTATTTTATTTTTCCTTATTTCGTTCATCTTGTTGATCTTTAGAGCTGGTTCCTTCCTTGTGATATCGATATCTTTTAAAACTACATAGCAACTGTATACTTGCAGTTATCATCATTTTTCTATTTGATAAGTGCTATTGACAACACATATACTTTAAAGCAAAAGTGGTGAACAAGTTTTTGGCGCTGTTACCGGGGAAGGTAAGTGCGTTCTAAAGATCAAATTGCCGGAGAACAGACAATTATATTTAATATGTTTGTTTTTCTAAGTTTTTCTATGTACTAAGTCTAAAAATTGAAGAAATAAGAAGGATACAGAAGGTCACGATCGTGACTATAGATCGCTCTCGTGAAGTTATACAACTAAACCTTCTGTTCTTGTTTTGAAGGAAATTATGATCGCGACAGGCCTTCGCGATCGCAACATAGGCCCTGGATTCTCCTTCTCAATAAAAATGGGTTTATTCTTTTCTTACTTTTCTTTTTTAAATTTTTAGACTAGTTAGTTGTTTGTTTTGTTTTTCATTTTTAATAAAATCTCTCACAATGAGGATATTGTGTTCTTTAGTGTGGGGGGCATTTGTAAAAAATCCAAAAAAATTAATAAAATTAAAAAAATTGAAGAATTTGAAAATTTTTGTTATTTATACATTGTCCATTTTTATACTTTACTAACATTTATCGAAGGTTATTGTGAGTGTTAGGTATTAAAAGTTTGATGTTAGTGCAAAATTTGAGCGCATGTTGAAATTAAACATTATTAGCACAACATTTATCAATTTGGCAAGGATGAGAGGTGAGTAACATTCCAAAGCAACATTCCAAGTAAGTTTCGATATATATTTCAATGCAACTTGAATTAGTATAAATTATATAGTTTTAGTTTAATGCTTCTGATAAGTTTAAGTGGAGTAATATCTAGCAGTATTCTTACTATGAGTTTTATATGCAAATCTCGAATAAGTCCTATAAGTGTTGAGTGTGTTTAAAGTGTTGGAAAACTATAGCCATAAAATACTTTGAAATTGATCAATAAATGATGAGGGTATTGAGAGTGAAAAATCAAAAGAAAGAGAGGATAACCAATGAGTTATGCAAAAGGTGAGGAATGGTACGGAGTAGAAACTGCAACCATTTATTGAGTGAAAAAAGAGAAAGAAGTATAGCACGAAAAATGGGTGCAAAGTACAAAGTACTTCAAAAACATATGTTTACAAGAAAAAAAATAAGAGAGTGGTATAGAGCATAAAATGCAACCACTGAAAAAAGGGGAGAGTGGTATGGGGCATAAAATGCAACCACTAAGAGTGCTTTTACCATCCTAGGTTACCTAAAAATGCCTTGAGAGAAAATTTTTCAAAGTGTGCTTTTTATGTCCTTTATACTTTATACTATGCTTAAGAGAATGAAATATTGGAGTATGCATATAACGCTTATATGAAGATGGGATTCGATTGAACTTCCATTAAGAGCAAAGGTCACATTACTAATTTGTGGGAAATTTCAAACTTCTACTTGAATCTTATGCAACGTGGGAATGTGATACTCACTACAATAGTCTTTCGCCAAATGAGGTACAAACTTGAATACTATTTTATACAGTTCTGTTGAATTTACCTTGAGGACAAGGCAAAAGTTAAGTGTGGGGGTGTGATAAGTGTATAATTACACTTATTATTATAATAATTTTACACATTAAACATTATAGTTTAAGTCATTTTTATACTTCATATAAAATATTTCACGTGGTATGTAGTTGTTTTTTATGCAAATGCAGGTACTAGGTAAATCTTGGGAGTAAAATGATCAAAAGTGGAATTCTATAAAAAAAAGAGTGAAAAAGATGCATGGAACTAAAGGATTTGGTAAAGGATCGAAGATGTCAAAGATCAGTAGAAATCGCAAAGAGGAATCATGTGAAAAAGGCATGTCACGTTCATGACACACATATCGCGATCACAACTTGTTAACTTTCACAATAGATTGATGCCAATCAAGAGTTCACGATCGCGACATATATTAGAAGTCGCGACCTTGACGGTTTCTGGTCAACTCTTATCTTCTTTCAACCATCGGATAAAATCGATCAACCGCCATCAACTGTCAAACAAATAGACACCTATTGGAAGTCAACCAATCATGAATAGGTGCCTATCCATTGTAGATAAGGCTAAAGCCTTTCATCCAATCACAAAGAAGTGATGCAATCTTTCGCCAATGGACACAACTCTTCGTCTGGATGGATGCAACCCTTCGTACTCTATAAATAGGGCTCCAAACTTCACCATTTTCATGACAATTGGTGTGTGTGAGGAAAGTATAGAATTATATGGTGTGAATATAGTTCTAGAGATAAAATCGTATAGTTTTCGCTTCGTTCTAAGTTAGTGAGAAAATGTATAAGTGATTCGAACGTTATTTTGATCACTAGATTTCTCTAAATATTCGAGCGATTGTTGTATAAGTGTATTTGCAAATCACTTATCAATAAAAGTTTTCGTTCTTCAATATTTGTTTATTCGATATTCACAAAGAATAGCATCCTAGCTGAGGTTCTGTACGAGTCGAGACCGAATTCAAAGCAGACGTAGGAATTACGGGAATTGAAAACTCCCATTAAAGAGTGGATACGGTTTGATCAACTTTAGCTTTCACTTGCATAATTTACAACTTTGATTTACTTTCTACTTATACTTTCTATTTCGAAGTTTATGATATGTCTATGTGTCATAATGCGTATTTCGTGTTGAGTCTTTTATGTTAATCAAGTTATATGCTTTTGTGTTAACTTTAAGAGTAGTTTCAGGGTTAATGAGATTTTGTATAATCACTGGATCTGTGATTATAACACTCTTTAGTGAGCCAACATTTTTGGAATGGTAACTTGCTAAATGTGGCTTTATGAAAGTGACCCGTACTAAGCATAGTATTATTGTTATCCAGGTTTATATAATTGTCTTAACTCTTTTGCACTAGATTTAGAAAAGTCATTTCATGTGTTGCTCTGCAATGAATAATTTAATATCTAAGTGTCTAGAACAGAATTTGTTAAAGTAGTCTAGTGTATGTAATATCTTTGATAATTTTGCATGTTTTCTTTGCTATACTTGTTCATTGTGTTAATCTATACTGATTCCTTCTACTCTAATCTATCTATTCAATTATCCATTAATCTACCAATCCAACCCACCAAAATAAAATCAAACTATTTTAGTTTTCCTTGTTCCGTTCATCTTATTGATCTTTAGAGCTGGTTCCTTCCCTGTGGGATCGATATCTTTTAAAACTACATTGCAACTGAATACTTGCAATTATCATCATTTTTCTATTTGATAAGTGGTATTGACAACACCTATACTTTAAAGCCAAAATCTAACAAGTTATTAAACTTATCAGTAGAAAAGTGGCAAACAGCTATGAAATCTGATCTCCGACATACCAGCCATCGTTGGAGAACAATTAAACTCAAAAGGAAACACTGATGATCAAGACCCATCATCCAATAAACCTCAAGCTAGCAAAGTAACATGAGCACCAACCAATCGATCAAAAATTGAAGTCGTGGACATGGATGGCTGCCGACCTATCAGAACAATCAAGTCTTAAACAATTGCTATCACGCATAGGTGAAAGAAATAAATCGACAAAAAGCACTACGGAAAAAATAAATTAGCTTGTTAATTAACACTCGGTTAGTTGAGCAAAAATTAGGGCTTCTTTTCAAAAAGGAAAAAGAACAGTTCGCTGAGTTAATAACCCAAAAAGGGTGGCTTAGGAAAAACTTAGGACATCGAGAGAACCACATTGGTTAGAAAACCCGAGAGGGCTAATCAATGGCAGGATTCAAATCATTTGAAACATTTATACTCCTGTTAAGTTCATCAATGAATTGTCATTTTTGTTCAAGCTTTATGCATATGTTTATCTTGATTGCTTGCATGTCAATGGTAGAATATTGCAAGTAAACATCCAAGAAAAATGAAAAAAAATAAAAAAATAAGGAATCTGCTGGATGAAAACCTGAAATGGCGGTCAAGGCAAAAATTAAGATAAGGTTCGATAGATTGAAAACCCGTAAGGGCGATCTATGCAAAACATAGGACCAAAGAAATATCAAATATCAAATTCATCATCTCTTCCTCAGAACAGTATTTGGCATTTTATACCTCCAACACTTCAGGCAAATGGCTTCCAAATGATCATCACTAACACAATACGGATCAACGACTCATCCAAACTCTCCTCAAACTAGATCCAATCTCTGAAATCGAATCTGATTCAACAAACCCATGGTCGTCGCTCTAAGGAAGTCATCAATGGAATCCCTAATAAGACAAATCCTAGGGGCAACCATGCACCAGCATAAAAGAAGGCTCTCCTTGAATGAAGCCCACAACACCTACAACAGATGAACAAACATCATATGATAAATATTGTTCATGCACAAAATCATGTCATCTACAGGTAAAGACGATGCCAAACCGGAGCAACACTGTCCTAGTAAACTCCACCTCCACTTGATGAACCTGCAAGCACTAAGAAGGATGATAGCCCACTCAAGTTTGAAGTTAACAATGCAACATCACAAAAGCCTCCTAAAATAACGGAACAATCTTCGGGACATCCTAGAATTTCCATCAAACTTATTTATTTATCATATTTTAATTTTTGATTGAAGGGGCAAAATTTGTTTCGCATAAACTCAACCAAATAATTAAAACAATCATCATAAAATGTATTAACATTATCTTTTTCTTTGACTTGTCACAACAAACAAGTCAACATCTGACTAAGGAAACTCACGGTCGCCTTTGAAACAGATTCGGGCACCTATCTCCAATCATTCCAAGGGGCATACGACAATCGCAGCTCAAGAAGGAAACGACTGCCGACTATAATAAGGATGCCGCAGAAAGAAATGGTTTTGAGCATGGGATTTTGTAGCAACTCGCGCGTTCAATGATGACGGCTTTTCGGGATATTTATCCTCGAATCACACGATTTTCGACCGTCCGACGATCTTCAAATGGGAGTTCTCCTCTTTAAAAATAATGTTTGGGCTCCTAAATAAATATTAAAAGGCTTATAATATTTTTTAGGGTCCAAAATAATTTAATTGGATTATTTGAAAATATAGGTATATATAAACTTGTATATATATATAAATAAATATATATATATAAATAAATAAATAAATATATATATATATATATATATAATATTTTAAAATAAAAAAATAATATAAAATGGTGGACCAAAGAAATCCCAAATTGGCCCAACCTCTCCAAATAATTTCGCGGGGCTAGCGTTTGGCGAAGCCTCGCCAAACTTTTTTACCTTTTTGGATTTTTTGAGATTTTTCCTATAAATAGTCGAACCTTTTTGCATTGATAGGAGCTCGAAATTTTAGAGAAAAAATTAGACTTTCAAGGGAAAAAACAACGAGAAAAACACCAAAAATATTTTCATTCAATTTCTCTTGAATTATTTGGATCCAAAAGACATTGGGATCCAAAATCTTAATTATTTTCAAATCATTCTTCTTCGTATATTTCTTAAAAATCCTTAGATATTCTCGGGTCTAAAACAAATTTAGAACCCGAGTCTGATTATCTTTCGAATAAATATTTTCTTCAAAGATATTCGGATCCAAAAGACGTTTGGATTCCAAATTTTAATTGTTTTCAAATTTTTTTCATCTACTTTTTCTTTAAATATCCTCAGATATTCTCGGGTCTAAAACAAATTTAGAACCCGAGTCTGATTATCTTTTGGATAAATAAACACTTATTTTCCAAATAAACACTTATTTTCCAATTAAACTACAATTACACCAAAACGAATGAGGAATGCTCCCGTGGATCAAACGGATATGCCGAAGTGGATTCACGTCAAAAGGGTAAAAGACTCTGAGTTCCTAGAGCAGCTTATTTCGTGCTCTTTGATTTCTTTCTCAATTTCTTTTACATGTGAACCTAGGAATTATTTCATTTCTTATTAATGTAAATGTTGTAATTCTCTTCTTCATCTTTTATTTCTTTTTAATTTTTATGTTAGAATACCCCAACGAAGGGAATTAAAATTATTCCCGGATGACAGACCTCAACTTATGCCATGCGATCATTTTCACTAATAAAATTGATCAACATATGTGTAAATAAAAATAAACTATTTTTATTTAAAATAACAACCTTAAACCGTCGATGTTTTAATTAGGCCACACGGGCCTCGCTAAAATCAAATCAAACATATGTGTCATATCCTGTGCTAACCTTGGTGGATGCAGGTTAGATGTATGCCTAGGATTTATTTTCCTTCGGGTATTGCATACATTTTAACGAAAATTGTAATTAATAGGTTAGTGGGCGGTTGCATCCCCTGATTTTTGTAATTTTTTGTAATGTTTACTTTTCCTTATTTATTTTACGCATTTACTTACTATTTTGTGGATGTGTTTACTGCTTTTTCTATACATGAATCATGCACATAAACTCCAAAAAATGACCTAAGCGCGAATATGCACAATTAAAAGAATACGATTTTCTATAGATGAAATATAATGTGATCATTTAAGAAATAAGCAACTTATCCCGAACCTGAATCTCTGTGTCTTAGTGGGCTGTCCCCTGGACGTTAAGTCTCACAGAACTCTAATTCTTGGAAAGAGCTAATATAGGTGGCGACTCCACACTAAGAGACAGTGGATTCGAGTTCGAACCGATCTAAAAATGTTTTCGCTCTCTCTTTCAAACTTTTCCCGGGTTCACAAACACCCTAGTGACCGCGCCTCTCATTCTCCGCACGCTCTCGGCCCACCGCTCCGTGTCATCTGCTCACAACGATCGACCCACCCGCAAGAGGCATCAAGCACCAAGGGATTCCGAAAAAAGAAACGGGCAATCCCGTAAGGACACGGAGTCAGAAAGAAAGGCTCACGTCATCACCAATCAGGGCCAAAGATATCACCAGATGCACCGGTCAGGTATATTCTCAATCCCTCCGCTACATTTCGTGTGATCATACTAGTTATACAACAAGCGATGATCACACGAGGGGTAGCTATGAGCACAGGATTTTGTACCAGCTCGCGCGTTCAATGATGACTGCTTTTCGGAATTTTTATCCTCGAATCACACAATTTTTTAGTATCCAGATATCTTCCTCGACTTTGAATTCAAAAGGACGTTTCTAATAAAATTATTTATTTTTTCCTTTAATTCATAAATTAATTAAAAAACATGAAAATACATAAAAAAAATTACAAAAACACCACGAGAAACTGGATTCGGAGCCTGCCTCGCAGATATTTGGCAAGGCAAGCCTCAATAGAAAATCTGGCGAGGCTTGCCTCTCCAAGAGCTTTGGCAAGGCTTGCCAAAGAGCTTGGCGAGCACCGCCAAAAGCCTTGGTTGGCAAGCCTCGCTAAGCTTTCCGGCGAGGAGCCTCACCATACTTTTTTTTGGCGAGCCTCCTCGCCAAAATTCCCTACCATTTTTGGATTTTCAAGACTTTTCCTATAAATAGTTGGGAATTTTTCGATAAAGGGGGACACGAAATTTCAGAGAAAAACTCTTCTTTTCAAAAGCAAAAACACTGACAAACACTACAAAAATATTTTCTTTCATTTCTTTCAATATTTTCTTAGATCCAAAACACATTTGGATTCCAAAACTTTTGATTTTCAAATCAAATTTCTTTCATCTATTTCTTCTTAAATCCTCAGATATTCTCGGATCTAAAACAAATTTAGAATCCGAGTCTGATTATTTTTCGGATAAATAAACAATTATTTTCCACATGAACACAACTAAAAACAAACGAGGAACACTCCCGGGGACCATACGGATACGCTGAAGTGGATTCATGCTGAAAGGATAAGCCTCTGAGTTCCTATAACTGCGAATTCTATACTCATCGTCTGTATCTTCTTCTTCTGATTTTATCTGTGGACCTAGAATTTTTATTATTACTTTAAATGTTGTCATAATTCTCTTCATCTCTTATTTCTATTTTATTTATTTAATAAAGATATCTACTAGAATACCCTCATGAAGGGAATACAAATTATTCCCGGATAACAAGCCTCACATTTTGCCATGCGGTCATTTTCACTAATAAAAATTGACCAACATATGTGTAAATAAAAATGAACCATTTTTATTTAAAATAATAACTTTAAACCGTCGATGTTTTAATTAGGCCACACGGACCTTCTCAAAATCAAATCGAACATGTGTCATATGTCGTGCTAACCTTTATGGATGCAGGTTAGATGTATGCCTAGGATTTTATTTTCCTTCGGGTATTGCAAATATTATTTTTGGGAAATGTAATTAATAGATTAGGCGGGCGGTTGCATCCCCCGAGGTTATGTAATCTTTCATCTTTACTTTCCCGCATTTATTTATCGCTTTATGTATGGTTTTATTTTTTGCCATATACGCGTTAAATCATGCACAACAACTTCAAAATGACTTAAGTGCGAATATGCATAATTAAGAAATACGATTTTCGATGGATGTAATATAATGTGATCACATAAGAAATAAGCAACTTATCTCAGACCCAAATCTCTATGTCTTAGTGGGCCGTCCCCCGGACATTAAGCCTCACAGGACTCTAATTCCTGGAAAGAGCTAATCCCTGTGGTGACTCCACACTAAGAGATGAAGGATTCGGGTTTGACCGATCTAATATGTTCTCACTTTCTCTACCAAAACCATTTCCGGGTCCATGTCCCGGTGCACCTTTTTAAACACCCCGGTGGACCACGCCTCTCATCTTGCGCACTCTCGGCCCACCTCTCCATGTCGTCCGCTCATAGTATGTCAACATTGAAAACTTTCAATTGAAACAACGGTACCTTTTTGCAACAATCAAAATAGCCAAAATAAGCATTAGGAACTAAAATAAACAAATAGCAAATTGATAAAGAAAAATGAAGTAAATTTAAACCTCACGAATAATAAGAATTGAGAATTATATTAGCCTTCAAATGGATTGAAGAGAACAAAAACAAAAAGATACAAAATAGTTAAGTTCTATATATTTTTTCTACTAGAAAATGAAAGAAATGCCATCTTAAATAGGCCAAAACTAAAACTAATTAGAATTACAATTATCTACAAACAACCATTATTCCCACTACATCAAAAAGTGTTGTAAGATTGTGGCCACGTTATTGAGTTGTTGGCTGAACTAATAAAGCCCATGTTTTGAAGGAAAAAAAAAGTTGCAGCCATGTCATTATTAAATCAACTGCACTGTGAGTTGTGTTATGCCCACAACATGTTGTCACAACCAAGGTTACGAATTTCTTTCCACAAATTATGTGATCAACGTGATTTTCTCCACTAAACAATCCACTTACTGTCAAACATTCTCTCTTTAACTGATACAATCCATCTACACTTTTATTTTTTTATCTCCTTTTAAGAATTTTCTCCAAATTATCTATTTTCCTAACAACAAGCAAAATATATCCACAATCAAATTAAAATCAATAAGATAGTGAATAAATTAAGCATAAATTAAGACCAATATATTACATTAAAAAGCATATTAACACTCTCCGAATGGCGAATCTCAATAAGGGATCTCTTCAAAGGCAACCATTTCATCGTAAGCCTCCTCAGCAGCAACATCCAAAGGCTAATCAAGACAAGGCTGTTGGTTCTTCCTCCACATCACATAGAAAATAGAATAGGCCACGTTCTTTGTAGTTTAGAACTTGTAATACGACTTTGCTGTGTAATCTTAGTTCAGAACATAAATAATGTACTGACTAAGTAATTTTTTTGAATCAATAAAAATTACAAGTTCCTACCTCAAGTTAGGATCCTCTTAACTTATTTTTTTTGTTGTATGTATGTTTCTGTTATGAAGTTGATTATAGAATGCAGGAACTCATACAAGAGACCAACCTTGAAGAAAAGCTAAAGTAAGACAAAGTTCCAAAGTGAAGAAAAATCCTCTAAGTATGATGGAGCTGAACTACTTGAAGAAGACTCACTCAATATGGGGGAGTTTAAGTTAATTGAGGAAAGTCACTCAGGACAAGGGAGTCTTACATCGCTTCCCATGTATTCTTAATATCTCTAAACTACTTATTCAATTAACTTCTTCTACTACTAGTTTGCTATCTGTCCAAAATGGGGGAAATTTTAGAACCCAAGTTAATAGTACTTCACAATAATTAATGTTTTGAAAATAGCAAACTGACTAGGATAGTGAAATTAATTGAGTATTAAGTATACTCTTAATTATTGAAACTAACTTCCACTCAGTATGCTAAGTAATTAATTAACTTACGGCTTAGAGTTAATAAGCTGAGTCTATGCTGAGTATTACGCAGTTTAGAAGTATATCTACTCAATTGAGCTGAGTTAGCTATTATTAATTCAAAGTTGTTTTTACTGACACTTGGAGAATTAAATGACACATGTGCTACTAACGATTTTTGTGAGAGATGGAATATTCTTTAGTTAGTTTTCAAGTTAAAAAGCACTAAAGTTAAAGAAGATTTCCAATGTTCCTCACAAGATACAAGGTATCAGTACGAAATGTCAGGATTCCCTCACTAAAGTCCAAGGCAAAAGGAATTCTCTGACATGTGTCATTTCTCAATGTCTTCGCGCAACTTTGCCAAAGTTAGAAATGTCAACCAATCTGAAGATTCCACGTTGCATTCTCACGCGCCTCTCCCAAACCGAATTACTTGAAGACAAACGAGATTTTGTTAACGAAATTGTATCACGTCTCAACGTTCAAATTTCTATCTCAAAACATCCTGGAATTTGTCTCTAACGGGAAGATTTGAAAGATATGAAGAGAAGAGAAATTAAAGACCAGCGACCTCGAAAAGTTTGCAACGGCTACTTAGTAAAGCTTCAAGTATATATGGAAGACCGAAGCAGACGTTCAAACTTGGTGAATCACCTCGAATTTCTGTAAGAGCTGAAACTCTACGTAATAACTCCCAACTTTAAGAAATTCCAAACTCAAGCAATCAACAAACAACCATTTCAAATCTGTTTGTAATAGAGAGAAATACTTAGATTTAACATTGTAAGGATTCAAAATTTTATAAGTTGAATTAAGTTAACTTTTCATATTCAAATCTGAGTGTCAGTTTGGGAAGGGTACCCAAACTGAGTTGAGTGGTAGTTAGAAAGAAAGGTACTTTCTGTAAAAAATGTGTCCACCCGCTGTAAAGGCTGCTCTGCCTAAGTAAGGAATGAACACTAGTGGATTAAAGCTCGGAGAATGTATTCGAGGATTGGAGGTAGGCTCGTGGATGAATCAAGATAAAATTTAGGTGTTAAAGTTATAAACTTTCGCTTTAGCTCTTACTGTGTCCAAGTCATTCATCATTCTATCTCTGTTAAGTGTTTTTCTTGAAAAACCAATCCTAAGTTGAGTAGATCACTCAGCAAGAGATTGTAGATAAACTGTGCCAGCGAAGCTGAGTAGTTTATAAGTTTTTATATCTACCCAGCATGCATACTCAGCATGCATATAAAAAATTAACTTGGTTAAACAAAAATTTATAAATCCTAAAAAGTAACTAAGATTGCACCTCTAATAGCTATGCCAATAACATATTCATTGTTTTATAGGGGGATTGCGTTATCACGGTATGGTGCCACTGATTTCACATGTGTATGAGTGGGGTTTCATGGAAGCAATGGCAATACCTCAAACTAAGTGCTTCCAAGGTTTGAGGCCTTTCGATTTCTCCACTTAAACCTTTAAGTTGCAGTCGATAATTGTGAGTGTATTACAGGGGCCATCTAATTTGCTAGATCAGAAGGGCTAATACCT
The DNA here is from genome assembly GCA_949673415.1 of Euphorbia schlechtendalii. Taxonomy (NCBI): domain Eukaryota; kingdom Viridiplantae; phylum Streptophyta; class Magnoliopsida; order Malpighiales; family Euphorbiaceae; genus Euphorbia; species Euphorbia schlechtendalii. The sequence continues at coordinate 12,435 of CATIWQ010433341.1, forward strand.
ACGCCTAAACCAACTCATACAATAGCAGCTACCATTATGGAAGCTCTGGAATGTAAGATGACTGGAGAATCAAAAGTGATTCTTATGGCAATGTTTGGACATGGCCATTTTGACCTTACTTCACATGAGAAGTATTTGCAAGGTAATATGGTTGACTTGTCTTTTGAAGAGGAGAAAATCCAAGCATCATTGGCCAAAATCTCGCAGATCGTCGTGTGAAGCTTCTTAGCAGTTGCTTTAATAATAATAATTCTGGTCTTGAATATCTATGCCATGAATAATTTGATAATTTTCTGTCAATTTTTCTACAGAAATATACACGTTTTGGGACTTTGTACTTGTATCCTGTGACTCCTGATATTTGAATGCATAACTCAGCTGAAAATGATTTGATATCAATAAATGTTTATGATTTTTTTTAGTTGTTTAATTCGTGTACTAATATGTATCATGAACATACAAAAACTAATCATGGAAGCTCTTAGAAACCATGAGCATGACTTTATTGGAAAACCTTGCTTGAATTTCATCATTTGGTTAGCAATTAATTGTAAATATCTATACATTCCATTTCAGCAGTAGTAAAAAAATCAAATAACATCTCGAGATTTATATTATGATCAATGATATTCCAAATAAAATTGACAAATAAAACCATTCAATTCAATATAAAAGATTTGTCGATCAGCTTGCGTAGCCACTGAAACTGTTCTTATATTTGTTTCTTTGATTGCAAAATACATTTTTTGCATTGCTATTAGAAGTTATTCGTCTACTTCTTGCTGTGAAGTAAATGTATTGTTGATGAACTTGCATAAAAAATTAATACTTCATTAGTAATATGTTATGCACTTTGGGTACATTGTGAAATTTTGATCCTTGATCATCAACTTCATGTAAGTTGAGAGACTCAGCATCATTTTCGATCTTTAAATAGCAATGAACTGTAGTATCATCTATTGATTTTTAGGTAGTTAAATCTAGTAGAAGTTGTACACCCGTTACTTTGAAATTCACAAAGACAAACTTTGAGCTTTCATCCCATCCTCTATTTTACATACACACTAGTATTGTATCCATTTCTTTCTTAAAGAATAGCTTAAAAGGTATAATGAGGAAACATGTTAAACAAAAAAATCAAGATAATAACTGCGTAACTCATATATTAACATAATTATAATTGATTTACAGAAATCATGAAAAATAACTATCAATAACCGGGAAAATCATATAGATATTTAATACATATTCTGATGTGTTAATGGAGCCAGATATTGTTACACACTGCGCCTCATTTGCACACATGTTTGGGTCCTAATTCTATTGCTAGCCATGTCTGCATGCTTTGGGATTTAATGAAGTTTTTCATGCAATTTTTCAAAACGTGTAGTGTTGACCATCAAATAGTAGAGGTCTGGTCGTAGACATTCCTTCTTTAAGGAGTGTTGTCTTTCATGAGCCAGAACTATAATTATTGAGAGCCATTTGAATCTTTTACTCTTAGACAGTTAGTCTAGAAGTTGAACTTGACTCTGATACCACTTGTTGGTCTGCTTTATCTTTAATAATCATGTAGATGAGGGTGAATGCAGATATTCTTGGTTCTTTATAGATTTTAAAAATTAATCTAAGTTTATTTTAGATGAGTGCTGATTGAGCTATGCTGAGCGCACTTTTGGTCTAAAAGTTGTAAACAACTCAGCTCTGCTGACTTAGTTTACCTTCAACCTATGCTGACTAATCTTTTTCTACTTAGATTGGGTTTCAAGTAGTTTACATGAAAGATAGATGATCTATGAAGCTAAAACACTTATAAAGGTAATATAAAGAGTTAAGGAAAGAGTACACCTCATATTTATCCTGGTTCGGCCCTTAGCCTATCTCTAGTCCCCGGATTCCATTCTAAGATTTAATCCACTAGTGATTTCTTTCCTTCAATAGGCGGAGAAGCCTTTACAATGGTTAGACAACTTACAGAAAGTATCCTCCTTTCTAGCTACCACTCAATATGTGCTATTATGTATGTATATACATTCATTAGTATAATAAGACAAATCCTGTGACTAATTCATAGCATGAAAGGGCAAGGATATAATGGGAGCTGTGTGGAGTGAGAACTCTACACACGTGTTACTATGAAAAGTCTAAATATCCCTAATCATAGTTTATTTGAGACTAGACATCAATGAAGTGGATAGACTAGCATGTGCACGCTTACTGATTGAATTGAATCGAAACAACCGATCTCACGAGTTGAAGGTGGTACCTTGAGTTAACACATGATTGTATTCTGGAAATACATTGGAGACCCCTATAAGACAGACACTCGAAAATAACTATATAAATGTGTTGGTGTCACGTCTTATTATAGTAGTAGTACGAGTATCCTCATACTTGAGATACCGGTTACCTTGTGTAGGAGTTGCTATACTTTGGGTCATACTTATTCATACCTGGGTGATCAGGATGATATGGATAAGTACGGGTATGGTGATGATCATTCGTTGCTAAGCCAAGTAGTCAAGATGGGATCCAGTGCTCTTGATATAGTGATATAATGTGAGTTTTACCTTAAGCCCTCTTGTTCAAGTGACACACTTATAAACCTCTTATCAGAGTATGAGATTGATAAATTGGGTTTCTATTCAATCTTAGTACATAAAGGCGAGTGGTGTTCTTCATGAACAAGTCTAATTCTAGGATAGCTACGGCTATTACAAGAGCTAACACTTAATCTAAACTCAATAAACTAGATGGTACTTAACCTGATAGAATGATTGTATTGTACTATTTACTATTGCAAAACCGAATCAAGTTATAAGCACATGACCTTTCGAGTATCGGGGGATAATACGCCTTTGCTAGAAAGCCCATTTGATCATCTGGAGTTATCAGGTTCCATATCATTCTAGAACACTAAGCCTAAAGGTTCCCGGATGGGAAGCTAAATTTAGGTTAACCTCTAGCGGCTCTATAATTCAACAACTTATGAGGTCACATACATTGGGCCTTTACAAACTAAATAAAGAACTTATAGAAAGAGTTTATACTGAGAATAAAAGGGAGAGTCAAACTCTTTATGGATGGACCATTAATTGGTCGGACCAACAAATATTTAAAAGAGGATTTGGAAAAATTACACGAGGTGGACCAAGGGAAATTTTTCCCGTTGCGAGTGGGCTTTATGAACACAAGTTGTTCATGGGTGGGGCTTAGGTGGTAGTCATAAAAACACAAAAGTGCTCGCGGGTCCCTAGGGGCTACAGGCCCACCAGCAAGCCCGCAAGGCCTCGCTTGCGGGACAAGGGAAGCCCGTGTGGCCTTCCCTTGCGGGTTGACCCGTAGAGCATGGAGCTCCGTACGTCAACCTGTATGTGGGATGGGGAAATGAGGGGAGCATTTTTGCTCCCCTCCCACTATAATAGTGGCCTCCTCATCCTCTTTTTCGTACTTTAGCTCATCCTTCCTTCTGAGTTTTTACTCTTTTTTCTTGTGAGTTTTTGCGAGATCCTCCACGAGTATTCACGAGAATTCTTTTGAAGGCTTATTCCTATTTTGGAAAGAGTATTCTTAGTTATATTTTGGGTTGGTCTACGAGTGGTCTAGCAGCTGCTTGCTAACCGATGAGTTCACCCTCTATGTAAGGTTTTGGTCAGTGGGTTCCGTGTGGAATTGTCATAGAGGTCGTCTTGGTTTGGAGGCTTGTGCTAACGAAGTGCTATTCAATTATTCTAAGGGATTGCTGCACCACATTAAAGGAAGGCACACATCAAATGGTAATGCTCTAAACTTAGATGATAGGTTTTTGTTAATAAGTTTTATAAACCTATAGCATCTCTGGAACGTTTCAATCGAGATTACGTCAATCATGTCATGCTTAGGAGATCCTTTAGGGTTGATCTTAAGTTTTAAAATTCCACCATGCTAGTTCACATGTTCATTAACTATCTTAATTAACCAACAGAGTCATCCTTACCTCTTGCTCCTCTAGAATTTATTACTTAAGTCCAAAGCATGTTAGCAACTGAGCTTGGACAAGGATTGAGAGATAAGGAGAGGATATTTGAAGAAGTGAGGGAAGAAGCTTTTCAGCAAGGGACTAAGAAAGCTAAAGAGGACAAAGATACTATTAGTGTAGGAGCTGCTGGGCAAGTTGAGAAAGTGGTCTAAAAAATAAAAGGAGTCCAAAAGAAGAGGATTGCCACTGTTAGACCCAAGAGATCACTTCAAGTGAATAGTTGCAAGGATGATATAGAGATCATCAACCAAGAAAAAATCTTCTCTTCTTAAGAAGAACATCCAATCCCCCCTTCACACTCAACAAACTGAGCTACCTAAAACTCAGGCTAAGTAACTTGAGGTTGATCCATCTTTGGATCAATCAGCCAACCCATAGGTATCTAAATCTCCTTCACATTCTTCTTTTATAAATCCTACTCCAAATTCTATTGTAGATCCCACTTCTTCTACACATACTTTTACTATAAATTCTATTATTAACTCCCTAGTTCATACTTCTTCTCCAAATCTTTCACAAGAAAAGACGAACCCTTCTTCACCACCTCCAAAAATTCAAACCAACATAATTCCTTCTCCTATAAAATCTAAACCAACTTCTACCTCTAATGTACAAACTTTTAAAAAATCTCCACCCACTTTTTCTACACCTAACCTTTCTTCACAACCATCCTCAACCCCCTTAATCCCTTTAATTAAGGAAGTCCCTCATACGGAGAACTACACTTAGGAGGGAATAACAAATGTTCATGGTGTTAAGGCAAATTTTATAGCCAAGGAAACAAAACCATCTAGCAGCAAGCCAATCCAAGAGGATTCAGCTGATTCATCTATTTTGGCTCATATTAGAGAGCTAGCAAGGGCTAATTTCCCAACTCACAAAACTTATGATGAATTAGATGGGGAAATTAGACAAGTGCTACTATACCAGGAATTGATGAACTTATTAGGGCGGAAGAAGGCCAAGATTTTAGAGTTTGATGAGCACTCCAACATCCCCTCTGATCAAGTCTACTATGAAGAATTTGAAAAGATTCAAGGGAGTTTGTTTGCCATAAAGAATCATATGGCCAGGGAGAATGCTAAGAGTCTAGTTGATAAGATGACACTAATCCTAACTAGGCTGGCAGATTCTATAGCTCAGCTCAATGCAACTATGTCATCTATTCGAACTTCAAATGTCATTGCAAACACAGTGGCAGGTAAAGTGACAAACAGTATTGACACTACTTCGAAACAATTGAATAGTCTCAATGCAACCTTAGTTATATAGAGTACGCAGCTCTATAAGTTTGGCGAGGAGCAAGCTACAATAAAGACAAGTATAAACAAGTATCTTAGCGACAATTCTAAATAACTAGATGTCAATAAAGACTTGGCTCACATCATGTGCAAGATGATGGAGAAGATGTCGAAGCTAATAATTACATATGATAAAGAGGTGGATAACATTGTAAAAAAGGTGGACAATATTGTCAAGATGGTGGATAGACCAGTGCTCAACATGGATGAACTAAGTGATAAACTCAACTCAGCTTGCACTCTTATAAAGACTAATATTGAATACGCAGTGAAGAACTCTTAGAAAGCGTTGATTGATGCCATTGTTCGCCACTTTTCTACTGATAATATAAAAGTTCTTAATATGAACAGGTGTTGTCAGTAGCGCTTATCAAATAGAAAAATGATGATAACTGCAAGTATACAATTGCGATGTAGTTTTAAAAGATATCGATGCCACGAGGAAGGAACTCTATTCTAAGGATCAACTAGAGTTACGGGGTGAAAGAAAATATAGTGATTTGAATGGTTTTGAATGGTAAACTGATGAATAGACAAATGCATGAACAGATTAGTGAAGATGCAAAGTATATAAATATTCCCTAAGAAAAAGTATAGTAGAGCAAAATATGCAAAATAATCAAAGTTTTTTTAAACACTAGATAACTTCAACAAATTCGGTTCTAAACGCCCAAATATCTTATAATTCACCGTAGAGCAACACATGAAATGACTTTTCTAAATCTAGGGTAAACGAATTATGACACTTATAAGAACCTGGACAACAATAATACTATGCTTAGTACTTATCGCTCTCACATAGTCATATTTAGTAAGTTACCACTCCAAAAATGTTGGCTCACTAAACAGCTTTAAAATCACAGATCCAATGATTATACGCAATCTTATTAACCCCGAAATCACTCTTAAAGTCAACTCGAAAGCGTATAACTTGATTAATATAAATGACGCAAGACGAAATACTCGTTATGCCACATAGACATTTCATAAACTTCGAATTAGAAAGTATAAGTAGAAAATAAAGTAAAGTTATAAGGTATGCAAGTGAAAGCTAAAGTAGATCAAACCGTATCCACTCATTTAATGGGAGTCGTCAATCCTGCAATTCCTACGTCTACTTTGAATTCGGTCTCGACTCATACAGAACCTTCGCAAGGATGCTATTCTTTGTGAATATTGAATAAATGAATGTTGAAGAATAGAAACTTTTATTCATAAGTGCTTTACAATTACACTCATACAACAATAGCTCGAATATGTGGAGAAATCTGATGATCGAAACAAAAATTGAATCACTTATACATTTTTCTCTCTAACACTTTGAACTAGCGAAATCTATGTCTTTCACTCTCTATCTATGGCATACATGTTATACACTACTACCATTCATACCATCATTTTGAAAATGGTTGATTTGAACCCTGTTTATAGAGTGCGAAGGATTGCGTTTATCCAAACGAAGAGTCGTGTCCATTGGTGAAGGGTTGCATCATCTTCAATGTGATTGGATGCAAGAACTCATCCTTATCATTAATGGATAGGCACCTTTTCGTGGCTTTATTGTCCCCAAAAGGTGTCTTTTCATTTGACAGTTGATGGCGGTTGATCGTTTTTATTCGGTGGTTGGAAGTTTAGAAGAGTTATCCAAAACCGTCACAAGTCACGAGCATGATATATATGTCACAATCATGAATATTAGTTGGTACCTTTCTGCTTGTAAAGAATGATAAGTCACGGGCGTGATTCATCTAATCGTGAACAAGAATCACGATCGTGACATGTGCTTTTCTTCATGGTTCTTCTTTGCAACTTTGCTGATCTTTAATCATCCCAAGGCAAATTCCTTGCATTCCACACATCTTTTGCACTTTTTTCACTCTTTTTTAATAGAATTCCATCTTTAATCATTTCACTCCCAAGATTCACCTAGTTTTCGCAGTTGCATAAAAAATAACTACATACCACGTGAAATCTTTTATATGAAGTATAAAATGACTCTAAACTATATCATTTTATGATTGAAAATAAAAAGATAATAAGTGTAATTATACACTTATCACACCCCCCCCACACACTTAACTTTTGCCTTGTCCTCAAGGTAAATACAACAGAAATGTATAAAATAGTAATTTAAGTTCGTACCTCATTTGGCGAAAGACTATTGTAGTGAGTACCACATTCCCACGTTGCATAAAGTTCAAGTAAAAGTTTGAAATTTCCCACAAATTAGTAATGTGCAATTTATATAGT
>CATIWQ010433367.1:0-11314 GCA_949673415.1 Euphorbia schlechtendalii
CCTGTGGGTTCGATATCTTTTAAAACTACATCGCAACTGTATACTTGCAGTTATCATCATTTTTCTATGTGATAAGAGGTATTGACAACACCTACATTTATTTGTGAACAAGTTTTTGGCGTAGTTAATAGCCAACAGTTCATGAGATTTTGGAACCATTATTGATTAAACTTATCAGTAGAAAAGTGGCGAACACTAACCAACATTGTCCTTGTGGAAAAGAAGGATGGCAAGGTCAGGGTTTGTGTGGATTTCAGGGATCTGAATAAAGCCTACCCAAAGGAAGATTTCCCCTACCCCACATAGATGTTCTGGTTGACAGCGCAGCAAGGGAGGCTATGTACTCCTTCATGGATGATTTTTCAGGGTATAATCATATACTGATGGCTATAATGGGCAAAATGAAGGCAGCTTTCATCACGGAGTGGGGCGTATACTGCTACAAGGTAATGCCATTTGGTTTGAAAAATGCTAGCGCAACATATCAGTGGGCAGTCACAACCCTCCTTCATGACATGATCCATAATGATGATATGCTCATCAAATCCAACACCAGAGAGGAACATCCACCTGTCTTAGACAAATTTCTCACTAGGATCTAGAAATACAATCTACGCTTAAACCCGAAAAAGTGCATATTTGGGGTAACTTGAGGGAAACTTCTGGGGCATATAGTTAGCTAAAAAGGAATTGAAATGGATCCTGACACAAGCAAAGCCATCAAGGAAATGCCCGCACCAAAAATAGAGAAAGAAGTTCAATCATTCCTAGGATCCCTACAGTACGTAAGTAGATTCAGGGCCAGACTCACCACCATCTGCGAACCAATTTTTAAACTACTACGAAAAGACCAACAAATTTTTTTGGAACGAACAATGTTAGGTAGCGTTTGATAAAATCAAACAATACTTGTTAAACCCACCCGTACTCCGCCCACCAGATCCTAGTAAACCCCTGATCCTATACCTAGCAATTGAGGATTTATCGATCGGAGCTCTGCTGCAAGAACATGAAGATATGAGTGAGCATGCAATCTATCACCTGAGCAAGAAACTGCTCGAATATGAGTCTCGCTACACTCTGGTAGAGAAAATCTGTACGATGATGGTTTGGTTAATGAAGAAGCTACACCACTACTTCCAATCTTATCAAATAAAAGCTATTGCGAAGATCATCCCGATGAAGTACTTATGCCAATCACCAACACTTGCTGGAAAACTCTGAGGCTGGTTATTGCTATTATCTAAATTTGACATTGAATATGTGACCAAGAAAGTCATTAAGGGATGAGCAGTCATCGAATTTTTGGCAATCAACCCTTGGACTCTAATTACGTTGAAAACCTAAAATTCCCAGATGAGCAACTAGCATTGGTAGAGAATGCCCGTACAGAGTGGAAAATGTTCTTTGATGGCGCAATGAACAAAAATGGTGCCGGCTTAGGTTTTGTCTTGATAACCCCGTAAAACGAAGTCATACCTCTTTCCAAATGATTAGAGTTCCTAGTAATAAACAATGGTGCCGAATATGAGGCTTGTCTATTTGGGTTGAAGGCACTTCGGAAGGTGAGAGCAAAGGAAGTATCGGTAATTGGTGACCCAGCTCTAGTTATAAGACAAGTCATTGGTAATTGGGAAATAAGAGAAGAATCACTTCGCCCTTATGCGGAGGCAGTCTGGAAGGCCTCACAAAAGTTTTAACGGTGTGTGTTTAAACATGTACCAAGGGATGAAAACCAAATGGCAGACGTGCTTGCTACACTAGCATCAATGTGGGAAGGACCCGAGACATAATCAATTAGGCTAGTTGTACTACAAACAGCCAAAAAACCCTTCTATTGTCGTCTAGTGGAATCAGAAGATGAGCAAGCCACTAGTAGTTGGTTCTTCGACATAATCAAATTTTTACAAATTGGGGAATACCCAGAAGGTGCAACCGACTCAGAGAGGACATCATTATAAAGGTTGTCAGAGCAATTCCGATTACTAGACGGGGATCTGTTCAAACATCACGGAAGGGCTGTTATTGAGATGTCTGATGTTGATTATAAGAAGAATGAATGCGGGAAACTATGGGCCCCACATGAATGGAATGGCACTTGCCAAGAAAATATAACACCAAGGGTATTACTGGACAACAATGGTCTCAGACTATATAGCTGAAGTGTGAAAATTCCACGAGTACTAGATTTACGGGGATATCAGTCATCTACCTCCATCCGAGCTCCATAACTTATCCGCTCCTTGGCTATTCTCAGCATGGGATATCGACATCATCACCGAGATTCAGCTGAGCTCGACTAATGGACATCGCTTCATCATAGTAGCAGTCGACTACTTTTCAAAATGCGTAGAGGCTGAATCTTACACCAATATCACCACTAAGAAGATGTCCAAGTTCGTAGAAAAGCATATCTTCACCCGATATGGTATCCAGCATCACATCGTATCGGATAATGGGGTTCAATTCCAAGGAGCTACATCAGACCTAATGGAGAAATATGGGATCGAACACCATCGATCATCACCATATAGACCACAAGCCAATGGGGCAGTAGAGGCAGCCAACAAATCGATTAAGAAAATCCTAAGTAAAATGGTTGTTACCTACAGGGATTGGGCTAATAAGTTACCTTTCATAGTATGGGGATATAGAACCAATGTCGAAACTCCCACTAATTAAACCCCTTTCTCTTTGGTGTATGGGATGGAGGCAGTTCTGTCGGTTGAAATGGAAGTAAAATTGCTCCGAGTGGCCTTAGAAGCATGACTAGAGGAGTTAGATTAGGCAAGGGAAAGATTTGAACAGCTGAACATGATAGACAAGGAACGTCTAAAGGCATTGGATCATTTGTAGATATACCAACAACACATGGTTAGGGCGTATAATAACTGGGTTAAACTTAGAAACCAACCTTTGAAAATGGGGGATCTGGTTTTGAAGCAGATGAGACAGTCAAACATAGATGTTCAGGGAAAATTCAGGCCAAATTGGGAAGGTCCTTATAAGGAAGCTGTCAAGATCATGGATATGGATAAGAATGAATTCGTCAACCCTATTAATGAAGACAAGCTCAAGCGCTACCATGTCTAAATGCAAAAGAAATGAATTAGAAAAGTGGTATAAAAAAAGAAAAAAAATGTCTGACAGTTGGCATTTGGCTAATTGGGAAACAATTAGGACCGTTCTTTATGGAAAAACAATAAGATGTCTGTTGAGTCGAAAACCTTGTGAAGGGTGGCCTACGCAAAAATTAGGGTACTGTGAGGAATGGAGGGACCGCGAGTTAGAAAACCTGTTTTAGGCTAGCTGGTGGCAGGATTTAAATCATTGGAAAACTTGTACCCTTTTTGAAGTCATTTAATGAAATGTATTATGTTTGCAAAGATTTATGTTTATGTTATGTGGACATGTGTATACAGAATACCGCAAGTACACAAAGTGAATTTTGATAAAATTTCATAATGTCAAAAGCAATTAAAAAAAACCAAGCATAAGGTTTAGAAAACAAATGTCAAAGTCTGTGGCAAATAGACATAGATCTAAGGGTGCCAATCGCTCTACCGAGCACGCTTCGTGGAAGTGTGAGGAAGGGGGTCTAAACCATCTTCGTCCCTCTCCCACTCGCGGGATACCCTAAGATGGTGATCAATATCCAAAAGACTCTTGATCTTGCCTAGCCACCCGCTATAGAACTCATCGGTGTCAGTGGTCTAGGGGGCATTATAATCCAACATGATAACTGTAGCGCGTGCCCAAAGCCTTCTTATAACATAGGGTGTGTCAGGACCAAAATCATGGAAACGAGTCGAGCATAGAAGCATGGGAGCTCACTACTAACTTCCATATTGCCTACACAGGCGAGAAGGAGAATTGGAGGTGACACCAAATAACCCCATCGGTAGTACGCTAGAATCATGAAGGTTTGTAGCCACAAACGGAATCTCCAACCGAGGGCTAAGCCAGTGGACCTCGGAAACTCGATAGGGTCTTAGAATCTCAATCCAAGCCTCTTCACTCAGCAAGCGATTATCCTTCCTAACAAAACCCCTAGGACCATAATGCGAAGGGAGGTACCGAGCCTTCCCCAAGCGAGGATCGGCAGTCAAGCGAAGCTTCTCCAACAGCCACACTTACGAGAAATTCATTTAAATAAGTAGCAAAAAATAGCAAAGAAAAGAGGGTAAAAAGGAAATTTACCTCAAGCAAGGTAAAGTGGTTACCCACTAAGTCCGGGTTCACTGAAGCAGCATCTAGGTGAACCAAGCTCTCTACTAGAGCTAATGCCGAGGGAGATAGACCTGTAGAAAGCGGGTCAATGACAAACAACTAGCGGAATGGGGAAACCGCTCCAACCCCACAAACGAACTCCACCAGAAGCAGTAGGGCCACCATAGAGGGCCACGCCATATGAGAGTTGGGCATAGTCTCACACCAGTTAAGAATCGCATCGACTTGAAAACCTCCGACGTCAGGAGGACCTGATAGAAAGCGCCTGCTGGACTCTAAGTTCCACAATCCTCATAGCTTATCCTTGACCCCAAACTGAAAGGAAGGGAAAGAAAAAGATAGTCTCACAGGGAATAATGGGGTCGGGTTCTTCGAAAAGTGAAGCCCTAGGATAACATGATATTCCTCAACCATGGGACAAATCTTGAAGTTTGCAAAACGAAGGACATGGGTAGCAGGGTCCCAGAACTTCAGGGTAACATGAATAAAGGTCGTGTTCATAGGCCTAGAAGTAAAATAATGAAGACCCCGCAGCCCAAAGCTCTCAAGCTTTCGCCAATCAGGCCCCCGGATGATGCAGAGAAGGCCCTAAGATGCTCGTTATAAGTTGACATCGATGAAAAAAGAGCTAAAGGAAATCCCTCAAGACTAGTGTTGCCTACACACGTCAACCACATACATTAGCATAATATATTCATTAATTCATGCATACACATAAGGCATCCACAAACACGCAAGCAAATTCATAAAAATAAACACAGCAAGCGAAGACCCGATGCACAACGGCCAAGGTCCTCTTTTCTTTCATAAAATCCGAGTTTTTGAAAGTCTACAAGAAAAGCCTATCTAAAGATCCGGTTCGAAAAGAAAGGAAAAAAGAGCTAAAGCGAAATAAGAACTCCTAAGCAAGTAATGCCTATACATCATCTCCACCCACTAAATCTTGAGGTGTCATGGTAGATATCTCAAAATCCTAAGGACATAGGCTACTGGAAGCGCCATCGACCAAACTGGGTGTAGGAGGAGGCTATGGAGTGTGGGGAAGCCGGTATCCCAATCAGGAGTAAGTAATGGCCTAGTGTCTGGCTCATTAAGTAGAGCGCCAAGGTCAAACTTAAGAGAGTGGGCAAAACTCGAGGTAGTGGCTTACTCATGTGCTCACGGCCAATCGGTTGTGACATTCTGCCGCAACAACTCCTGATGCTGAGCCTCCAAACTCTGATAGCGAGCGTCCAGGCTCTAGTAGCGAGCACCAACTCCTGGTGGCTAGTCTCTAAACTGCGATAATGGGAATCCAGATCCTGGTGGCTAATATCCAATGCCTAAAAATGACCGTCAAGCTCCTTGTAGTGCTGCTCATACTCATCACCCCTCGCCACCATCGCCTACAATCATAGAAACATACTATGAAAATCATATCTGTAAACATAAAAACATAACATTTCATGCAAAGTCAAGCATAAAACAGGTCGAGAAAAGGAACATACTCGTGTGACTCCATTCTGAAGATACATCATATCCCTCAATGAAAGGGAATGTCTGGCCACGCGATCCATCTCCTCATGTGCAACCTACAAAAAAGAATAAACAAACATCAAACACCTTTAAACCGCTACACTATGGTTGAAGATAAGATGTTTAATCAAAAACTCACGTGAGTAGTGTCAGAAGGATCATAAGCTAATGTGTGGTAGCTCTAAGGGAGAGGCACCTGTCGCTCGGACACCGTAAAACTCATCAAACTGAAAGATGAGTTGAGAGGAATCGTGAACCTTCCCTCTATAACACATGAAGAAGATGTGCTCGCATCCTCGGCCGCTGCATTCAAATCGGGAACACAGGCCCCCTTCTGGGCCACCTCTTGCAGAGAAAGACAACGGTCAGAAACAAGGTTAATATAAATAAACAAAATAATCAACACAGATGTCATACCCAACAGCCTATACCGGTATCACTAGCACCAGCATCGGATCCGTTAACTCCCTGACCCCCGGATTGTGCAGGAGGTCGCACTACCTCGGGCTGAGTCGGTGGATGAAGTGGGAGCAGCCTCTCTTGAATGAAAGCCTCGTAATCACCGTGCTGCCCAGAGAGCCTCACACCATGCTCCTCAAAGAATAGACGCCTCTCCTCGGGATCGGTGATCACTAAGTGCGCCCAGAATAGTCTGGTGGGAGGCGTAGGAGGGATGGAGTGACATCTCACACACTTTTTAGCTTCCGATAAATGTTGCATATGGAAATAACGTGGGCCGCAAAGACTGGGCTAGGTCACCAAACCCAATGGCCTCGATGGCCTGAATAAGCTCCGGTTGAGAGGAAGCATGGTGCCACCAAGTTTGGACGTGAATACCTCGATCCGAAAAAGGTGGAGCTGGGCCTGAAAATCAGAATCCGGTGTCTTTATAGGAGTGGTAGGAGTAAACCCCATCATGGTGTCCCACGCACTCAAGCCGTATACAACATCAATATGGACATAGAAAATGCCAACCTGATCAATAGGCGAAGGACTAAGACTAGAAGGGAATCGGAGCTACCTGCCAGCGAGTTTCGACAACATCTTTTCTGGATAGAAGGAAAAGAGAAAGTATTAAGAGAGAGAGAGTAAAAGTGAGAAGTGAGAAAATAAGGAGATGAGAGTTATATTTATAAAGAAAATAGGTGGGCCCCACCTCTTTATATTCTCCAATAAAAGCTTCCTAACACAACGGAACAACGCACGGGATATCCCTAATATTTTCCTAACTTATTAAATTTATTTCTCAATGTTTTAATTTTTTGATTGAAGGGGCAAAAATTTTTGCTTCGCATAAACTCAATCAAATAATAAAAACATTCATTAAAAAATTTATTAACATTATATTTTCTCTGATTTATCATAGGAATCAACTCAATTTCCTACTATGGGAACGAAACCAAAGAAGGAAATGAGAATCTAATTCGGTTTGCTTTTCAGGCAACCTACTTTGGCAATTCTAACAAGCAAAGCCAACTATAGGCCAACACACAAGGGGCACGTAATGACCACACCAGACCCACCCACTAAACATCAAAACTCTGAAGAAAGAAATGGATGATCCAATTAAGGTAAGACACCCGAAAGGAAGGCCCATCTCATCACCGATCGAGGATTAAGAAGTCACCAACCACAAAGGTCAGGTATTTTCTCGATCCCTTTGCTCTTTTTGTGTGATCATACTGGCTATTTAACCAACAACGATGATACGAGGGGCATCTGTGAGCACGGGATTTTGTGCCAGCTTGCGCGTTAGATGATGATGACTTTTTTGGATTTTATCCTTCAATCACACAATTCTCGATTATCCAAACACCTTCATATGGGAGTGTTCCTCGTCTCTAAGTTTAAAAAGGACTTTTAATAAAATTAACTAATTTTTCTCTTTTCTCCAAAAAACTTAATTAAAAATACAAAAAATATAAAAATACACGAAAAATACAAAAAAGTCGCAAAAACCGGAATGGGGGACTTACCTCGCCAGGATTTCTAACGAGCCTTGCCAAAATTTGTTGCCTTTTTTGGATTTCCAGGATTTTTCCCTATAAATATTTAGAGAATTATTGGTAAAGACGACCGAAAATTTTCAGAACAAAAATATAGCTTTAGAACTGCAACGAATTTCGGGAATTAAACAAGTATTTTCAAGATTTACTCCAAGTTTTCAACCTCAAAAACACTAAAAGACGATGAGGATTGCTTTCTAAGGTCAAGCGAATATTGTCAAAGTGGATTCATTTCGTAAGGGTAAGCCTCTAAGTTCCTAGAACTGCTAATTCTATGCTCATTGTCTGTTAATTCTTATTCTGATTTCATCTGCGGACTTAGGATTTTTTATTATTCTACTTTATTATAAATGTTGTAACTTTTCTTTCTTCATATGTAATTTTCTTATTAATAAAGATATATGCTAGAATACCCCCTCGAAGGGAATAAAAATATATTCCCGGATAACAGCCCCCACTATTTTACCATGCGACCAATTTCATTAATTAAAATGAGCAACCAATGTGTTAATTAAAATGAATTATTTTATTTTAAAATATTAAACCCATTACCATGATTCTTTCAATAGGCCACACGGGTATCGCTAAAGCTAAAATCGAGTAAACGTGCAATGTGTTGTAATATACCCTGTGATAACCGTTGTGGATGTAGGATAAGATGTATGTTTAGGATTTTAATTTTCCTTTGGCTATCGAAATTTCAAATATTTTTAGGGAAATGTAATTAATAAATTAGGCGGGCGGTTGCATGATAAGTGTATAATTACACTTATTATCACATTAATTTCAGACATTAAACACTATAGTTTTAGTCAATTTTATACTTCATATAAAAGATTTCACGTGGTATGTAGTTGTTTTTTATGCAAATGTAGATACTAGGTAAATCTTGGGAGTAAAATGATCTAAAGTGGAATTCTATGAAAACAGAGTGAAAAAGGTGCAAAAAGATGCGTGGAACTTAAAGATTTGGCTTAGGATTGAAGCTGTCAAAGATCGGTGAAGTTACAAGGAGAATTCTAAAGAAAGACTCAACTCACGATTGTGACTAATTCTTCTTCATATCAGAAGTCTGCCAATCAAAGATTCGCGGTCGCAACATGTATATCACGACTGTGCCATGGACGGTTTTCTAGTTCTATCTTCTTAACTACCAACCGCCAGATAAGCATTATCAACCGCCATCAACTACCAATGAAAAGACACTTATCAGGAGTCAACTAATCATGAAAAGGTGCCTATCCATTGTGGATTATATCAAAGCTTCTCAACCAATCATAATGAAGAGATGCAATCATTCACCAATGGACACAACCCTTCGTTTGGATAGACACAACCCTACGAACTCTATAAATAGGGCTCTAAACCTTCCAATTTCATGGGTTATAGTACACCACCAGAGAGGAGAGCATTAGAGTGCAATTATAGGGTTACATATAGTGTGTGTTGATAGAGAGTTTGCAACGTTCATAAGTGTTAGCAAGAAAATGTTTAAGTGATTCGAATCCTTGTTTCGATCACTAGATTCTCTATATTCTCGAGCAATTATTGTATAAGTGTAGTTGCAAATCACTTACCAATACAAGTTTTCATTCTTCAATATTCTTTTGTTCGATATTCGCAAAGAATAGCATCCTAGCAGAGGTTCTTTACAGGCCGAGACCGAATTCAAAGAAGACAAAGGAATTGCGGGAATTGACAACTCCCATTAAAGAGTGGATATGGCTTGATCAACCTTAGCTTTCACTTGCATACCTTACAACTTTGCTTTTCTTTCTACTTTTACTTTTTATTTCGAAGTTTATGACATGTCTACGTGTCATAATGCGTATTTCGTGTTAAGTCTATTCTGTTAATCAAGTTATATGCGTTAGAGTTAATTTTAAGAGTAATTTGGGGGTTAACAATATCGTGTATAATCACTAGATTTGTGATATAATGCTGTTTAGTGAGCCAACATTTTTGGAATGGTAAATTGCTAAACATGGCTATGTGAGAGCAACACGTACTAAGCATAGTATTGATGTTGTCCAGGTTTATATGATATTCTTAATTCATTTGCGCTAGATGTAGAAATGTTATTTCATGTGTTGCTCTGTGGTGAATAATTGAACATCTGAGTATTTATTCTATTAGATTAGTTTAGTGAATCGTAACAACTTTGTTGAAGTTGCATGTTTTCTTTGCTATGCTTATTTTGTAGGGAAAAATCTATATATTTAGGTTCTCTAATCTTTCATACCTATATTTACTCATTTTTCATTATAACCCTTCTTTCTTAAAACTAAACTTTATTATAATTTATTTTATCTTCCTTGCTGATCTTTAGAACTAGCCCTTCCCTGCGGGAATTGATATCTTTTAAAACTACATCGCAACTGTATACGTGCTATTATCATCATTTTTCTATTTAATAAGAGGTATTGATAACACCTATATTTTTCGTGAACAAGTTTTTGGCACCATGGATATATATTTGAATCATATGAACAAACTTTTAAACTTATCAGTAGAAAAGTGGCGAACAAGATTTTGGTGTCGTTGCCGGGGAAGGCAAGTGCTTTCTAGAGATCGAATTGTCCGTGAAAGGCAAGTATATTTAATACGTTTGTTTTCCATGTTTTTCTAGGTATAATGTCTAAAATTTGAAGAATTTGAAGAATTGAAGAAGATCTTGACTGCGACTATAAATCGCGCTCGTGAAGTTATACAATAAAACAATCTGTTCCTATTTTGAAGGAAATCATGATCGCGACAGGCCTTCGCAATTGCAAAATGGGCCCACAATGTCCTTCACAACAAACGGGTTTATTCTTCTCTTACTTTTCTTTTTCAAATTTTTAGACTATTTAGTTGTTTGTTTTTCATTTTTAATAAATTCTCTCACAATGAGGACATTGTGTTCTTTAGTGTGGGGGGCATTTGTAAAAAAATTGAATAAAATAGAAAAATCAAAGAATTTGAAAATTTTTTGTTGATTTTCATGACATTTATACATTATCATTTGTTATACTTTACTAACATTTGTCCAAGGTTATCGTGAGTGTTAGGTATTTACAAGTTTGATGTTAGTGCACAACATTTATCAATTTGGCAAGGATGAGTGGTGAGTAACATTCAATAGCAACATTCGAAGTAAGTTTCAATATATATTTCGATATAACATGAATTAGTATAAGTTATCTAGTTTTAGTTTAATGCTTCCGATAAGTTTAAATGGAGTAATATCTAATGGTATTCTTACTATGAGTTTTATAAGCAAATCTCAAATAAGTCCTATAAGTATTAAGTGTGTTTAAAGTGTTAGTAAACTACAGCCATAATACTTTGAAATTGATCAATAAAGGATGAGGGTATTAAAGAAAAATCAAAAGAAGGAGAGGATAACCAATGAGTTATGTAAAAGGTGAGGAATGGTACGGAGCTCAAACTGCAACCATTCATTGAGTGAAAAAAGAAAAGAAAGCATAGCATGAAAAATGGGTGCAAAGTACAAAGTACTTCAAAAATATATGCTTAAAAGAAAAAAATTAGAGAGTGGTATGGAGCATAAAATGCAACCA
>CATIWQ010433372.1:0-19969 GCA_949673415.1 Euphorbia schlechtendalii
CCATTAAAGAGTGGATACGGTTTGATCAACTTTAGCTTTCACTTGCATACCTTACAACTTTGCTTTACTTTCTACTTATACTTTCTATTTTGAAGTTTATGATATGTCTATGTGTCATAATGCGTATTTCATGCTAAGTCTTTTATGTTAATCAAGTTACATGCGTTGGCTTTAATTTTAAGAGTAGTTTTAGGGTTAACAATATCATGTATAATCACTGGATCTATGATATAACGCTGTTTAGCGAGCCAACATTTTTGGAATGGTAACTTGCTAAATGTGGCTAAGTGAGAGTGACTCGTACTAATCATAGTATAGATGTTGTCCAGGTTTTCATAATTGTCTTAGTTCATTTGTGCTAGGTTTAGAAAAATCATTTCATGTTTTGCTCTGCGGCGAATCATTGAACATCTGAGTGTTTTGAACCGAGTCTGTTAGATTAATCTAGTGCATAGTAACATCTTTGTTGATCTTGCATGTTTTCTCTGCTATACTTGTTCGTAGTGAAAATTTATGTATTTAGAGTCTCTCATCTATCACATCTATATTTACTCAACTTTTCATTCTAATCTTCCTATCCAAAAATCTCAAAACTATTTTTATTTTCTTTTACTTTGTCTTCCCGTATTTATCTTTAGACCTGGTTCCTTCCTTGTGGGTTCGATATCTTTTAAAACTACATCGCAACTGTATACTTGCAGTTATGATCATTTTTCTATTTGATAAGAGGTATTGACAACACTTACATTTTTTGTGAACAAGTTTTTGGCATAATTATTTGAGGATAAGCCTTACGAAACGTGTGTAGCCAATTCTCACGAACAAGTTCTTGGAACTATTAGTTATTAAACTTATCAGTGGAAAAATGGCGAACACTAGTATAGGTAAATCTTGTAAAAGGACTATAAGTGTAATCTTAGTTCAGGATATACTTTATGCACTGACTAAGGATTTTATCACTAATGAAAATTACAAGTTTTTCCATATCAAGTTAAGATCTTCTTAACTTCTATTCTATTGCTTGTATGTTGTCTCTACTGTTTATCGATAATTTGATGTAGGATTTTATACAAGAAGACCAACTTTAAAGAAAAAATCTGAAGTAAGATAAAGTCCCAAAATGAAGAAAATTCCTCTAAGTATGGGGGAGTTGTGATGACTAAAGAACATCCACTCAAAATGGGGGAGTCCACTCTGACTAAGGGTTTTATTCAGCATGGGGGAGTCTTACATTACTTTCCAGGTATTTCGATATCTTTAAATTATTTATTCAATTAGACTCTTTTACTACCTAGTTTGTTATCTATCCAAAATGGGAGAGATTGTTGAACCCAAGTTAATAGTACCTTACAATACTTAATATGTTTTGGAAATAACAAACTGACTAGGATAATGAAATTAATTGAGTGTTAAGTATACTCTTAATTAATTAAGTTTACATGAGTTTTTTTAAGGGAAAACAACTCAGTTTACCGAGTAATTGATTAAGTACTACTTAGAGTAAGAAAAGATGAGGGCATCTTAGTATTATATAGTTTATAAAATATTTCCTCAGCTATGCTGAGTTAGCTTTTTGACGTAAAAGTTGAGTTACTTGACACTTAGAGAATAAAATGATACCCATGCAACTAATGGTTTCTATAAGAAACAGAATATTCCTTTAATGCTTTTCAGGAGAAAAGGCGCTGAAATTAAAGAAGATATTCCAGTGGTCCACAAACAAAAGTTATCAGTACGGAATGTTGGAGATTCCTTACTAAAGTCCAAGGTAAAAGGAATAGTATCTCCACGCAACTCTACAAGGTCAGCAAGTCAACCATTCACAGAGTTCCATGTTGCATTTCACGCGCCTCTTTATTAGACTAGATTGCTTGAAAGAAATGGGTTTTTGACCCATTAGATTAATGGATTAATCTCGCGCTTCAATGTTCGAAATCTCTGTCTCTAAACATCCTAGAATTTATCTCTAAAGGGAAAATTCGAAAGATCTGAAGAGAAGAGATATTGAAGAACTATCAGGATGAGAAGTTTGCAATGGCTCTAAGACCTTCAACTATAAATAGAAGATTGGAGCAGATGTTCAAATTTGGTGAATCACCTCGAATTTCTCTAAGAGCTGAAACTCTATTCAATTACTCCTAGCTTCAAGAAATTCCAAATCAAACAATTAGCGAACTCAAAGTGTCAACATCTATTTGTAATAGAGAGAATATCACTTAAGATTTAACTCAAAGTTGAATTCCTATGTTCACTATTTTATTTGATAAATTTGATTGTCAGATTAGGAAGGGTACCTAAATTGAATTTGAGAGGTAGTTAGATAGGAATGAACTTTCTGTAATCTTTTCTACCTACTGTAAAGGCTTCTCCACCTATGGAAAGAATGAATCACTAGTGGATTAAAGCTCAGAAAGGAATCTTGAGACTAGAGGTAAGCTATGGGCCAAACCAGGATAAATCTTAGGAGTAGTAGTTCTAACCTTATTTATATGCCTTTATCACGTATTGTCTCATCCATAATTCTTTCTATTTTACTTGTTTTGCTTGAAAACCGATTCCAGCTAAGTAGAATTCTCAATAAGAGATTGAAGATAAACTGTGCCAACAAAGCTAAGCAGTTCATAGTTTTTAGACCCAGCTCAGCAGCTCAGCATGAAACAATTAGCACGCATCTAAAAACTTAACTTTGTTAAAGAATTTTATAAATATAAAAAGAAACCAAGAACTACATTCACCCCCTCTGTTGTTATATTAAGTCATTCAGGACTAACACCATCGTTTATCGTTATTAATATAATTTATTTGAATTTCTTCGTTTTCACAAACTTCAGGTGTTTGTATTTCAAATGCTTGCACTTCTTCCGGAATTGTATCACATTTATATCCTCGACAAGAGTATCTTCATTATCAATAAATCTCATTTTTCTAGGATTTTAATTCTTTGAACCAATAGGTCGTCCATGCTTCAAGCGTGTCAGAGTATTATTAGTAGGTTGTTTTTTAGGAACTTCAATAAGAATTGGCGCATTTACTACCGCTATATGTGATTTCGTTACTTGTTTAGTATTAGCAATTGCATCGGGTAGCCGATTTGCTAAATTTTGAAGATGAATTATGCTTTGAACTTTAAATTTAGAATCATTTGATTGAAGATCCATATGAGAAAGTGACGGAACGTTCCATATTAATTTCATTTGTAAAATTATATTTCTATGCTCTCCCCTTAATTTTGGAAAAGTGCTTTCATCAAAATGACAATCTGCAAAGCATGCTATAAACATATTTCTAGTTAATGGCTCAATATATTTAATTATTGAAGGAGATTCATAGCCAACATAAATTTCTAATCTCCATTGAGGACCCATTTTAGTCCTTTGTGGTGAGCAATTGGTGCATAAACTACTCAACCAAAAACTATAAGATGAGAAGTATTAGGTTAATGGCCAGAAGTTAATTGTAATGGGGAATAATCATGGTAACTTACTGGTCTTAATTTTACAAGATTTGATGCATGCAATATTGCATATTCCAATACTGTACTAGGGAGATTTGTTAGCATAATTAATGGTCATGCAATTAATTGCAAATGCTTAATAAATGATTCTGCTAAACCATTTTGTATTTGAATATATGCTACAGGATGTTCAACTTTTATCCCAATTGACATACAACAATCATTGAATGTCTTAGATGTAAATTCTTCAGCATTATCAAGATGAATTGACATAATAGGATAATCAGGAAATTGTGCTCGTAATCTTGCAAAAGTTATATTTCTTGATGATAATAAACATATATCAGACCATCTTGTTGAAGCATCAATTAAAACCATAAAATATTGAAATGGTCCACATGGTGGTTGAATCAGTCCACATATATCACATTGTATGCATTCTAAAAATGCTGGTGATTCGATTCCGACCTTAACTTTAGAAGGTTTTATTATTAATTTTCCTTGCGAACAAGCAGCACAGAAAAATTTATTATGTTGAATAAACTTTTGGTTTTTCAACTGATGCCCATGTACATTTTCAATAATTTTTCTCATCCTTATTGAACCAAGATTCATGTCAAATTTTATAAGTATCCAAGTCTATAAGCTTTTGGTTTATAGTCAGATTTACCTCAATTATATTAATATATGTGTAGTATAAACCAGATGAAAGAGTATAAAATTTTTCAAGTATACATTTCTTGAAATAATTTTTTATAATATGAAGACATTCTTTGTAGTCTTCCTTTACAGTTTCAATATGATATCCATTTCTGCGAATATCTTTAAAACTTAATAAATTTCAATAAGAATTTGGGGAAAATTATGCATCATTTATAATAAGTTTTGTTCTCCTTTGTAACGTAATATTAGCTCTTCCGGAGCTTTCAACCATTTTTGTTTTACCCGATATTTTGGTAACAATTGTTTCACCCATTTTTAGAGTGGAAAAATATTTCGCCTCTTTGAAAATAGTATGGGTAGTGACACTATTCACAATACATAAATTTGCTTCATTTGCCTTGATGTTATATAATACCGGGAAAGAATTCATTTTCTTCATTAAAGAAATAAAGATAAGTTATTATTTATTTATGAATAAAAATTACAGTAAACATAATATTATGCAATACATATTTCAAATGCATAAAGAAAATAAATTATTATCATTATTTGTATTTTTCCTTTCCAATAGTGCGTGGTAATAAAAAATCTTCCAATTCAATATTTGTCATATTAATTGGGTCATTATTGTCCAATATCAAATTAGTCTCCGGTTCAGCACTTTTCTTAAGATCGGCCTGGTATAAGGCCACTAGATGTTTAGCGGTTCTTCAAGTTCGTGACCACTTATAGCATTTATTCTTATTACTTTGATTGTTACACTTCTGGTGGCTATTATTATTTGTCCACGTATGGTGGGAATTATTATTATCATATCTTCTACCACGACCATGACCATGACCTCTACCTCGAACACGACCATTTCTGCGGTTGCGTCCATTATAATTGTCATTATTTATGAACTATCGAATTTGTTTCTGGCAATGGATCCGTTCCTATGGGTCGTAGTTCATAGTTTTCAAATACCAATTGATTTCTTTGCGTAGATAAAATGAGAGCAACAATTAATTCACTATACTTCTTATAGCCTTTCATTTTATATTGTTCTTATAGGATAACATTATTTGGATGGAAAGTGAAAAATATCTTTTCCAGTAATTTATCATTAGATTTTGGCTCTCCACATAATTTCAAAATTGAAGTAATTATAAAAAGTTCAGAATTATATTCACTTATAGATTTTTTTATCATGTAATCGTAAGTTATTCCATTCATATTGAGCTTGTGGTAGAGATACTTTCTTTAAGTGATCATACTTGTCTTTCAACTGTTTTCATAGATTTTCAGGATCTTCAACAATTAGGTATTCTACCATAAGTCCTTCATCAAGGTAAAGACGGAGAAGAACTAGGGCCAATGCGTTATGATTTACTTAGGCATTATTATTTTTAATGATCATCTTTCAAGACCCAATGATTTTAAATGTATTTTTGCATCGACCACCCAAGTTAAGTATTTTTCCTGGATACATCAAGAGGAGCAAAATTAAGATTTTTTAAATGAGACATATTTGAAAATACAATTACACCTTACTTTAGGAATATTTGGTTGGATTTTTGACAGAGCAAGGTCATGCTGATAACGTGTTGTTAGTATTGAAATACTAATATAAGGAAATTGTAGCAACAAAATGGAAATTATAATAATAAAGAAATAGAGAATTTGAAGAAATGAAAGTTGTATATTATTTTGAAGGTGAATTTGATGAATAAACTTCTTACATATTTATAGTAAGAAAAGGGAGACAAAACATTAAATGTAATGAACCTACACATTAATGACATTAAGTGTAGTTATCTAATGTGGACTTAAAATATTAATGATATTTTGTAAATGTCTAATAATAATAGACATCAATTATATAACAAATTATTTAACAATTTTTTCAATTTAATTGTTATTCGGTGAACTCACTATCAAGGTTACACTATTATACCCTTATAAAACTTAAATTTGGTTTAATTGATAGAAAAAAACCATGTATATGGTAATCCTCTTAAAGAGATTTTGCATCATAAAATAATTAAAATCGTCATCTTCAAATCTGATGAAAAACGTAAATAGGAAATGAATTCGGATTCTAACCTTTTTCGTATGCCTGAAATCGAAGAAAGCCGCATTGAATGCCGAATCAGAATTGTCTTACAATGTATCAGAGAACAATTATTATCCACAAATTCTGCAATGACAAAGATCGGTAACGATCAATTTGTGATTTTTTCGTCGTGAGATGAAAACCTAGAAGAGAGATAATAAAAGGAAATGAAATTAAATTGAAATGAATTCCTTAATGAAAACTCATGGGCATTTCAATTATATATGAAATGGAAAAATGATTAATTGCAATTAAGTTTTAAAATTTTTTATTATTTGCAATTATTTCCTTAAAGTTCTATAAATTTTTAATTTAGTCCAAATAATTAAATTGTATCAAATCCTTTGACCCGATTGACCCACTCACGGGCGACCGGGTATTTCCAACATCTAACACTCACACTTGACGGGTTACATACCGTGCAAGGTCA
This sequence comes from Euphorbia schlechtendalii, assembly GCA_949673415.1. Classification (NCBI taxonomy): domain Eukaryota; kingdom Viridiplantae; phylum Streptophyta; class Magnoliopsida; order Malpighiales; family Euphorbiaceae; genus Euphorbia; species Euphorbia schlechtendalii. The sequence goes on from CATIWQ010433372.1 coordinate 6,643, forward strand.
TCAAATCTTTTGTATGCTGTGAAGTCATGAAACCGGTATACTATCAGGAACACTCTGTCATGCACCTGTTAGGATCTGCCAAGACTATCCCGAGTAGTACTTAACCATAGATTAACATCTAATATTCTAAAAACATCTTGCGCCAGTTAGGTTCTTCCAAAATTATTCTAGTTGGTACTCAACCATATAAGTTAAAAAATAGTATATAAAATATCACATTCATATATAACGCATATACTTTACCCTAGACTAGTCAACAATCATCCACTTCCACATCTTTTGGGATCTCAGAATTCTTAATCTGTTATTCACTATTTTATCACAAATATAAGATAGGCATGCCAGTGAATCAACGAAACTGTAATGAATGTTAATTAGTCAAATCTTCCTTTTAAGTTGTAAATTTCGTACAAGACTAGTTCGGTCCATCGATCCTATCTCTCCCAAATCGAATCTTATCATAATCTCTTGGTGATTGATCAAATATTCCTTACTAGTCCTTACTTTGCAAGATAACTCAATAGTATTGAGAATAATAACTAATAACAATATAATAGATTGAGTCTCACATTAGAGAATTTGAGATCCTTGTACATCGTACAAACTTCTCATCTCATGGTCGTTATACACACATTATCTCAAAGACTTGTTTCTCTCCACTTTAATAATATTCCATGGTGTCCTTCCTTTTAATCCTTATAAAGGAGCGCATGTTTTATCATATCAACCAACACCATATAAAGGTTTCAGTTACAATACAACCTCGAATTTAACCTTGTTTGACTAAATGAACTACATTTATCTCTTCAAACAGAACATGACCAATTATCATGTAAACGACATAGTTCTTACCCGATTTCCTTTTGGATTTGACACGTAATATTCTAAACAATGTGATTTTCTTGTTACTTAACAAGTCATTTACAATTTTGAAAAGGTTCCCGAACTACACATAGTATTTACTAAATCAATCTCATCTTAGTATGTATCCCCATGATAACACTAGAGTAAACACCCATGTGAGGGGGCTGCTTCTCTGTCCGACATGCTATGAACAAAAAATAATATATGTACATAACACACACACACACATACATTTCTCATTGAATAAAACTCATTTATATTATCATAATATCATTCATGATTTGAAGGATATAATAGATGAGGTAATCAAATAAATATAATCTACGCATATCTAACTCTTTGATATATTTAACGTATACACCTTTCAGAGACATACTTCATAAACAAATCTACAAGCATGTAATGAGTAGATAAATACCTCATATTGACCTCTCCTCGTGTTACTTACTCTACAATGAACAGATACTTGATATCGATTTACTTATTGCTACTACGATATTTCAGGTCTATCACATAAGATATCGATGTTTGACTATCTCTATAAATTGTCAATATTTTGTTTAGAGCACTCACCATAAGAAGACTTAATACTCTCTTTTGTTAAACAAAATCTTTGACCGTAATTGGAAAACTCAATTCTAGCTTTAGCCTTAGTTGATATGCACATGTATTCAATAAGGTCTATTTCCTTGGTTTAATACATTAGAGCATAACCAATGGTCATTCCCAAGTATCTTACAATTTTCTTAATGGTTTTCTAGTGCTCTATTACTGAATAAACTAATATATTACTTCAATGCACACAACATGATTTATATTAGATCTGAAGTATAATATAGCATATGTAATGCCAATATATCGAACATTTTCCATATCCTCCCGCTTGGTAGGAGTTTTAGGATAAATACTTACACTAAGAATCATATTTTTAGTCATCAGAATACTTATGAGTTCATAAATCTACATATAGAATCTTTCTCAAACTCTTTTTGTGAAAGATTGCAAAGACAACAATACTAATTATCTTATCCAATCATTTAGATCTTGATCTTAGAACTTATCCAGAATTTCCCATGACTTACATCACGAAGTTACTCGACACCGAATCTTTCACTATTATGGTATATACGCAATGGTTCTCATTTACTATTCTAAATACCATAACCTTAAAGCCTCATGAGATTATAAATTGACTTATTCAATTCAATAAACCTCATGTTCACAATCTTTGGGTCAAATCCTCTTAATTTTGCCATATTAACTCTCATGATAATTCTCCACTACGAATAGTGGTCCATACACCTACTTGATGTAACTTAGAGAAAAATACAACTACTAAGTTAAAATAATTCATATAGATGTAGTTCTCGCAACTGGAAATAATATATTCTTATAACATATTCTTATCAGTTTGAATATGCATATCCCTTAACTATAATTCTAATGTCTTTACTTTATAATGGGAATCCACTTGTTCTCAATATTTTTATGTCCTTCAGGCAAGTTAACTTAATTCTTCTTCTAGCACATGCAACTATTCATCTTCCTTTAAACACTTAATTTTTAGGGTTGGAACAATTATCCATTTTATTACTTAGGCTTCAAATCTTCATAAATGTGTCTCATATATTTAGCATACCTTAGGATTCTTCCTTTAAAGCTCATTTCTATACTCCCTCTCAAGTCAAAAATATTATAATGATCTAAGCTCACACTTGAGCTGAAAATATTGACTCCCACTTGGACCAATAACATTGGCTCCCACTTAGACAAATAACACTTTGGGTTCTCAGCCCCCCCATGGAACATGATCCCTTATTAATATGATCATTATGAACCAATACATTTGAATTATTCTCACTTGATATTACATACAAAACATTAAGTCCAAGAGTCTTAAAAATAGGACATGCTTTTACCTAATACACCTAATCTATAAAACTCATTTCTAAGAAATTAATATTCTACGATTCAAATTTTTACAGATATATCTGCATTCTCCCTCACAAAATCATATTCTTTTAATATATTAGAGTATTTTAAAAGACACTCCATCTACCTCTTGGAATCAATTTATAAAAATTATTAAGGTAGTGTGGGAGTAAGGATACAACCCTAATGTTATAACCAGGATACATTAGATATGTTTCTAGTCCATGTTACATATGAGTTGGAAGAGACAGAGACAAGATTTGAAGGTACTTAGTTCAGTTCATGTACTTAACCATTGGAAGAAGAATCTTATTTCTCCTCTCATGAACTCTATCCTTATATAAAGTATAGGGAATAAATAATGGATGCCCATTCCCTTCATCACTTAAAATTGTAATCTTAACTAAAAAGCACTTTTAACCACTTCAGTTCCAATGCTTTGTAGTCAAATCAAATTGATTTATTACTAGATTAATAATTTTTGATAGCTAGTAGCTTCAGATTTACGGGTAATCAAATAGATGATGTCATAACAAGTATGAACATCATTTAATGTGATGAAGAATTAGGCTTATGCCTTACCTTCATGTTTATTGAATCAAATATATCATAATGAATGAGTTGCAATTGATTTTAATTCTAGTTCCTTTTGAAATAGATTATAAGTTTGATTTCTTTTAAATGAAACTCATCATATGGTGATAATTTAATTGTTATAAATTACTAATCACATTAAGCCTGGATGATTTATTCTTCTTAACTCATGCGACATAATCACTTATGCAATAAACTAACTTTTACTTTTAAAAGAAGAGTTATTTTATGGAAAACAAACATTATCCGGTTATTTGCAATGCACATTTATTACAATAAAACCATTTATTTAAGAACTAAACTCATAAATTTATAGTTTATGAATGAAGAAACTTAATCGTTGGAAAATTTCAAAGATGAACTTATTGTTCGTTAAACCATCTCACAAATTTAAATTTTGATAAATAATATGAGAATTTAACACTTCGTGTAGCTATTAATTTTCACTCATTGCAAATATAGTCTACATGTGTCAATCTATAGAACTTCAACTTATTTTGATGTCAATATAAATTTCAATATTTCTCATATAGGCTGTAGAAAGTACGCAAAGATAATATGGTTCGTGCTCATGTCACATGTTGCACTTAAATCAAAAATCCATGAAAAATAAGATTCCATTAGCAACATTAAGCATAATATAATATAATTCACTTTAGAATATATCACGTGTACCGAGTTAGCCTTAATGCTCTATTCCACAATGCTTCTATAGTGGCAATTTAGCATATCACCTTCATGATTTTAATATTTATTTCATTTGGACCTATTAAATTTATGTTCGATTGGTTCAAACCCATTTTCATTGTTCTTCTTCCTTTTTTAGATATTCTAATGTAAGTTACATCTGTTGTCCTAAGAACTATCTCCTTAAGATTTTCCTTATGCCAAATTCATTTAGGAAGAATCTTGGATACCAAAAGAATAATTTCTACCATTCCCAAGAAACTTGTAATTATATTGAATGAACTAATTCTATAAGAATGTGTTAACTGCATCACATATGCTCCCACTCAAAGCGAAGAACCTATCACTAATTAAAACTTCTCTCAATTTAGTAATCAAACTTGTACATGTGTCTCTTACATGAATTGCAACATTTAAATCACTTATAGCACTAAGTAACATGATACAGGTTAATGAAATCTTCATCCCCCATGAAAGAAACATATAATTGCCATGCCTGAGTTGGTTTGTGTCACTCTCTTTGAACTCATACACAACATTGCTCAAAGTATAAGAGGACTCTTTATTCCTCCTGTACAAATTCAAACTTCTGGAGACTAACTGTACCTCTGGATACATCCTTATACTTCAACCTCTAGATAACCTTATCATTACCGTTAAGAATCTAAGTTTACTACAAATAAATTTGTAACAAAAGCCTTAAATGATATTGTGAGCGGATGACACGGATGTGATGGACCGAGAGTGTGCTTATGATAAAAGCGGTTTATCAAGGTGTTTTTGTGAAAATAAAATATCAGGTCGGGACTTGAAAGATTAAAAGAGAAAACAAAATTGATTTAGATCATCAAAACCCGAATCCGCAGTCTCGTAGTGTAGAGTTACCACTTGGATTAGCTCTTCCTAGAATTAAAATTCTTTGAGGCTTAAAGTCCGGGGGACGGACCACTAAGACACAGAGATTCATGTTCAGGATAAGTTGCTTACTTCTCATTGGATCACATTAAATTACATCTACAGAATTCCACGTTTTTTTAATTGTGCATATTCAAACTTAAGTCATTTTCATTTTTATGAGGTATTATTTAACGTGCATGCGGAAAGTAGTAAATCCATATATAAAGCAGTAAGTAAATGTGGAAAAATAAAGATTACAAATTGTAAAACCTCGGGGATGCAACCACCCGCCTAATCTATTAATTACATTTCCCAAAAAACAATTGCAATACCCGAAGGAAAATAAAAATACTTGGCATACATCTAACCTAATATACATGCATCCACAAAGGTTAGCACATGATATAGCACAACATTTACATGCATGTTCGATTTGATTTTGGCGAGGCCCGTGTGATCTAATTAAAATATCGACGGTTAAAGATTCTTATTTTAGAGTAAAACAATTAATTTTGTTAACATATAGGTTGCTCATTTTTAATTAGTGAAAATGATTGCATGTCAAAAATGTGAGGACTGTTATCCATGAATAATTTTTATTCTCTTCGTCGGGGTATCCTAAGAAGAATCTTCATAATAATTTAAGAAGAAACAGAAAATGGAGAAGAAAGTTTACATGATGGAATAATCAAATACAATAGAAATTAAATAATAAAACGACAAAAAATTAATCCTTGGTTAACATGTAGAACAAAATAAAATATAGCAATCACGAGAAGAAGGAACTCTTGGAACTTAGTGGCTTAACCTTTCGGTGCGAAACCACTTCGAAGTATCCGCTTGATCCCCGGGAGAGTTCCTCATTCGTTTTTGTTTGGTCTTGTGATTAAAATAAATTGAATTTTGAAAAAATTAATTCAGAATCAAAACTTGTTTTTTAATTCAAAAGGATTTTTTTAGATGGGAAAAAAGAAACGTCGTTGTGATTAAAATAAAAGCAGAGTACTTTATGCTAAAAAATTTTGGTTTTTTTCACTGAAAATTCCCCACTATTTATAGGGGAATTTTCCAAATTTAGCGGGAAAAAAGTGTTGGTGAGGGGGGGGGGGGTTCCTCGCCAGAGTACGGTGGCCTCGCCATTGTTCGCTGGCAAGGCCAGTTAGCCCCGATTATTATTTTTTTTAAAATATTATTCAAGTTACTAAAAGAATTTATTCAAGCCCAAAAAAAATAATTTAGTGACAACGAGAGCTCCCATTTGAATATGGCTGTATAATCGAAAATTGTGTGATTTAAGGATTAAATCCCGAAAAGCTGTCATCATCAAAGGTGCGAGTTGATACAAAATCCCATGCTCACAGCTGCCCCTCGTGTGATCACTGCTTGTTAAATAGTTAGTATGATCACACGAAATGGAGTGGAGGGATCGAGAAAATACCTGATCAATGTGGTTGATAACATTTAATCCTCGATTGGTGATGATTGGTATCCCTTATGAGTGATTCGTCCGTTCTTTATGGCGGTGTTCTTTTGACAAACAAACGTTTCTTTCTTCGGTTGCAGTCATTGTGTGCCCCTTGTGAGTTGACCTTTAGTTGATTTTAACCGTTGGAACTATTGGGGCAGGGTGCCTGAATCCGTTTCAAAGGTGACCCGATGTAGATTTGATAAAATGTCAATTTATTTCCTATGACAAATTAAAGAATATATAAAGTAAATATATTTCACAATATAATGTTTTAATTATTTGATTGAGTTTATGCAAAACAAAAATTTTTTCCCCTTCAATAAAAAATTAAAATATGATAAAATAATAAATTAATAAGTTAAAAGAATTTCGGAGGTGTCCTGTAGATCGCTCCATCATGTTAGGAGGCAATAATTAGAGAATAGAGAAGAAGTGGGGTCCGCTCCTTCTTTCCTATAAATAGAAGCACCAACTCTTTTCTCTTTTCACTTTATCATTCTCATTCTCTCTCTATACTCTTTCTCTCATTTCTCTCTATAAAAATGTTGTCAAAGATTATTGGAAGGCACTTTCAGCTTGGGGCGAGACTTGAGCCTCAACCGACTGATCATCTCGATGTGTTCACCATTGATATTAATGATGCATATGGCCTGAGGGAGACTAACACGATGCTTGGTTTTACACCCAGCACCGCTATAGCGATGTTAGATCCAGATTTTCCTGATCAGATTCAACTTTCTCGGGTTCAGGTATTTTTAAAATTTGGCTTTTATCCAGTGTTTTAAAAGGTGCTAGGCACTAGTCAGGCGGCTAGAGCCTCCAAGGATTAATCGGGGATTAATCGAAACCTAGGCGAGGACTAGGCGGATTTGTATTTTTTATATTTCATTATGTCTTTCAAAATATATAACACCCAAACAACATTATAAATCAAACCATTCTTGTTCTCCATATTCTTGAACATCAATAACTTCTTCTTTTTCATCATCAAAGTCAAAATTCACATACTCTCCTTCAAAAAATTATAAATCCTTTAATGTCCCATGTTCATACTTTATTAAAGTTGCCAACAGAGTAAATCAGAGTAACAATATGATAGCCAATTTAAAGACTGAACAAAAAGACAAACACAATAGCTTTAGAATCTCAAAGATGGTCCCTTTAGAAACTACAAATTTAATATTTTTTGGATAATGGAAAAACAAAGTAGAGATTATTAAACTAAAAGAATATAATAGAGCCAGAGAATATCATCATTTATTACACCTCATTACAATTTTCATAATAGAGATTAATCGGTAACTAACCTTAATCGATGAATAGATGCTTGTGGTTGAGGAATAATAGGATCAATGAACCCAATATGAACAAAGCTGGAATCAATCGTTGCTTGTGAGTGATATTAGAAATTAGGGAGTAATTAATTGTAGTTTGAGATTGAATTTGAGTTTGAGAATAAGAGTAGGGTTTGAAGTTGTTTTGAATTTTGGTGGAGTTTATGTTTTAGACATTCGATATTCTAGACTTAATAAAATATTATAAATTTTATTAAAAAAATTAAGTTTAAAAAATCACACGCTTCATATGCTTTTGACCGCCTTGCCCGCTTTTACCCGCCTTGGACCGCTTTGGAAGCCAAAAGGCGCTTTTCAGCCTAGCACTGCCCAATTATGTTAAATTATGGCGGTGTTTATTATGGTCACCGGTTTTGGTGAGATAGCCCAGTTACTACATCCGACGCAACTCCCTTAGGTGACGTCGGTAGTGTTGGCCTGGCGATCGTGTGACATTTCTCACACTTTTCACTTTACTATCAAGAAGGTCACTATCACTCCCTTAGACATTGTAGCGATTACCGACCTGCCTTGGTTTGAGACAGCGATCCAGTTTGACGCATTCATGGGGCGATTTTATGGGGGCCCGACTGTTTGCTGACAAATTGTCAACTTATTCGGCGTCGACCCTAGGGGTAGAGTGTTGCCTTATCGTGAGTAGGTTGATTACTAAATCGGGTTTATCGTCTATTCCAGCTAGGCAGATCCCGCTTTACGTTCACTCCTTCATCATTACATTGCTTAGCGTGACCTTTTTCCTGGTCACGAATAATGAGATTAACTACAGGTTGATTCCTCACCTGATTGACATTGATGGTATTAGTGGCCTTAATTATCCTCGAGTGATATTGGCTCAGATGTATTTCACTATTGATTTAGCTACGAGGGCCCATCTGAAGGCATTGCGATGTTTCCCTATGATCCTTCAAGTACTACAGCTCATTTGTCATTACTATACATTGGTTCCTTCTGGCTTTTATTGATCGACTCCATATTTGTATTTGATTGTGTAGGCTTGGGCTTTCTCTTATGGATTCATTCCTTCTCCATGATTCCTCGATGTTCCTGCGGACTTTCCTTGCCTCGCTCGAACATGCTCGACCTTTGACGGAGATGTCTTATCACTTGAGGATTACTAGGAGTACCTCTACGACTTAACACTTGATCAGGTGATGATCCTTGCATCATTTTGAAGAAATAACTTTTGCCCTTTATTGAAAATTTCCTAACTTGAGTTGATTGTGTTTTTAGGTTGATCACAACCCTTGGAAGAGGCTCTTGAGTTACCGGATGGTGAGGGAGATCCGGAAAGAGGTGGATCAGAACCACTTTATTCTGGAGGTTCCCAAGACACGGAGAATGGTACCTTGGTTAGCGTCTTCAGTATTTTGCGGATTAAGCTAGTGGCCAATAGGCGTATCCCTCCTATGCCTCCTATCAGGTTATTCTAGGTGCACTTAGTGATCACCGAGCTAGAGGAGAGGCGGTTGTTTGTTTTTCTTTGGTCGGAGCAGTGACTACCAAGCCTTTATCCGGGACATGCTGTTCCGCTACAACCTACGACCCAGGCTATTGTCGATTGGTCCCGTGCACCACCGAGTAGCCGGGGGACAAGAGGTCTCGCTGTTGGTGCTAGCAGTATTGGTGTGAGCTGTCAGGTATGAGAATCACACTGGATTAAATGTTTTCATCTTTTATCGATCTTGTTTCTAACTATTATTTATTTTTGCAGGAGGCTGCCCGAAACAAAGCTTGGGTCCCTGACCTGAATGCCTCTGTCGGAGGTCAAAGTTCTACTTCCTCGAGCATTATAGAGATGACTCTTCCTCGGAATCGCTATACGCTCTCTTTCGACCCTTCCGACGTTACTCACATAAGCCTTTGATTGATTGATTCATTCCAAAACATAGCACGTTGGCTTCAAAATGTTTGATGTTCTTTTGTTTGTTTTGGCTACAGTTTGCTCGAGGGGAAATGGAGTGGGTGGCCCGACATTCTTTTACCATGCGGGACATGATGTTTTCAAGGGATAGTGTCATGAGGTTAAATTTTCCTTCTTGACCTATTTATTCAAATTCGAAATGCATATGCAATGTATTATGTCTTATGTTTGATGTATGTGATTATGATTTTTGTATGTCCTAATGATTGCAGGTGCTGGCAACGAGGGAGGCTGATTATGAGCAGCGTTATCGGGAGCTTGAGGCTCGCTTCCAAGAGTTGGATATCCGCCATTAGGATCTAGATACCAACTATCGAGGCTTGGATACTAGTCACCAAGATTTGGATGCCCGTCATCGGGACTCGGATGCCTATTATCAAGGTCTGGATGCCCAATATCAGGAGTTGATGTGGAAAATTACCGAGTCCGCCCGGGTTCAAGAGGAGGAGGAGCGGGCCAGGGTTGCTACAACAGACCTCCTCTTCTTTAATCTATCTTCCCTGATCGGAGAGCCTAGTGCCGAGTCACTACTTTCTCCTAATTGGAACACTATGTATCTCAATGCTTCCTAGTCCACAGCGGGTGTCCCTCGACCTCTACACCACAAGGATTACGAGATTACCACCATGGAGCCTAGAGATTCGATGGGTGGAGGTAACTGATAGACAATGCATGTTTAGGTGTTTTTTGGCCTTCTTTTCTTTTCAAACTTTTTGACAGTCTTGTAAAACTTCCCGAAACTCATATTTTATGGAAAAGAGCTAGACTTTGGCTGCTGCATGCCGGTTTTTACTTGATGCGCTTTTGTTTTATGAAGATGAATGGTTATTTTTTGTGAACGTTTGTGTGCATGTATGAATGAATGTAGTATGCTAATGTTTCTTGGGAATGCATGTAGGCAACATTGGTCTTAAGGAATTTCCTTTAGTTTTTACTGATGTCGAAGCATAAAGAGCGACTTAGGGCTTTTCTTCACACCATCCGGAAGCTTAATTGACAAAGGCTTAATGAGTTTGGGCTGCGAGGCCTTAAAAACCTCACCTCTAGGCCCGTGAATAAGGCCTTTGTTCGTGATGCTATGAAACTCTGGGACCCGGTGATCGCAAAGTTTTGACTTTACTAATTTATAGGGCTTATATTCGGTGATGAAGCCAAAAACCTTGTTCCCCCACTTTTCTACCGATAAGATAAAAGTTCAAAATATAAACAAGTATTGTCAATACTGCTTATCTAAATAGAAAAATGGTGACCACTATAAGTATACAATTTCGATGTAGTTTTAAAAGGTATCAATCCCGCAGGGAAGGAATTCGGTTCTAAAGACCAACTAGAGTTAGGGGGTAAATGAAAATAGGTAATTTTTATTAGAGGGTTTGGATGATGGATAGATGAATAGATAGATGTATGAACAGACTAGAGAAGATGAAAAATATATAGATATTCCCCAAGAACAAGTTTAATAGAGAAAAACATGAAAATCATCAAGAGTATTTCGTACACTAAATAACTTCAACAAATAAGGTTCTAGACGCCTTAATAATCAATAATTCAGCACAGAGAAACACATGAGATGACTTTTCTAAGTCTAGGGTAAACGAATTATGAAACTTATAAGAACCTGGATAACAATTTTACTATGCTTAGTACGAGTCGCTCTCACATAGAAATATTTAGCAAGTTACCACTCTAAAAATGTTGGCTCACTAAAAAGTGTTATAATCATAGATCCAGTGACTATACACAATCTTGTTAACCCCGAAATCACTCTTAAAAGTTAACTCGAAAGCATATAACTTGATTAATATAAATGATGCAAGATGAAATACTTTTTATGACACATAGACATATCATAAACTTCGAAATATAAAGTATAAGCAGAAAACAAAGTAAAGTTGTAAGGTATGCAAGTGAAAGCTAAAGTTGATCAAACCGTATCCACTCTTTAATGGGAGTCGCCAATTCCCACAATTCCTGCGTCTACTTTGAATTCAGTCTCGACTCGTACAGAACCTCCGCTAGGATGCTATTCTTTGTGAATTTCGAATAAAAGAATGTTAAAGAACGAAACGTTTTATTGAAAAGTGCTTTGCAATTGCACTCATACAACAAATGCTCAAATTTATGTAGAAATATAGTGATCGAAATAGGAATCGAATCACTTATACATTTTTCTCGCTATGACTTTGAATGTAGTGAATTCTATATAATTACTACTCTCTATCTATGCGTACATGTCTAACATGTATCACACACTATCAATCCACTCTCTCCTCTATGCAAATGGTTGAGTTTGAACCCTATTTATAGAGTACGAAGGGTTGCGTCTATCCAAACGAAGAGTCGTATCCATTGGCGAAGAGTTGCACCACTTCAATATGATTGGATGCAAAGATTCATCCTCATCCACAATGGAAAGGCACGTTTTCATGATTGGTTGACTTCTAAAAGGTGTCTTTTCGATTGGTAGTTGATGGAGGTTGATCGTTGTTATCTGGTGGTTGGTAGTTGATAAGAGATAACAAATAACCATCACAAGTCATAATCGCAAATTACATCTCACGATCATGACTATTGGTTGACAACTTTCTATTTTGAAGAACAACAAGTCACGACCGCGAATGGGTGTCACAACCGTGAACAATGCTTTTCTTCAAAATTCTTCTTGCAACTTTACCGATCTTTGACAGCTTCGATCCTAAGCCAAATCCTTGTGTTCCATGCATTTTTTTGCACCTTTTTCACTCTTTTTACATAGAATTCCATTTTTGATCATTTTACTCCCAACATTTACCTAGTTTCTGCATTTGCATAAAAAACAACTATATGCCATGTGAAATCTTTTATATGAAGTATAAAATGAATCTAAACCATATCATTTTATGATTGAAAATGTCATGATAACAAGTGTAATTATACAATTATCACAGCCCCACACTTAACTTTTGCCTTATCCTCAAGGTAAACATAATAGAAGTGTATAAAATAGTAATTCAAATTCGTACCTCATTTGGTGAAAAGACTATTGCAATGAGTACCACATTCCCACATTGCATAAAATTCAAGTAAAAGTTCGAATTTTCTCAAAAATTAGTAATGTGCAATTTATATAGTTCAGTTTCATACCTTTGCTCTTAATGGAGGGTCAACCAAATTGCGTCTTCATATAAGTGTTATATGCTCACTCGAAAATTTCCTTCTCTCAAGTATAGTATAAAGTATAAAGGACAAAGGGAGCACGCTTTGAAAAGATTGATCTCAAGGCATTTTTAGGTAACCTAGGATGCTAAAACACTCTTAGTGGTTGCATTTTATGCTCCATACCACTCTCCCTTTTTTTTAGCGGTTGCATTTTATGCTCCATGCCACTTTCTCTCATTTTTTTTCTTTTAAGCATATGTTTTTGAAGTACAGATTCGTACTTTGCACCCATTTTTCGTGCTATGCTACTTTTTCTTTTTTCACTCAATGAATGGTTGCAGTTTCTGCTCCGTACCATTCCTCACCTTTTGCATAACTCATTGGTTATCCTCTCTTTCTTTTGATTTTTCTCTCTTAATACCCTCATCCTTTATTGATCACTTTCAAAGTATTATGGCTATAGTTTCCCAA
>CATIWQ010433422.1:0-23810 GCA_949673415.1 Euphorbia schlechtendalii
TTCGACAGCTTTTAGGGCCTTAGGAATAAGCTTGCTCATTAAATATCCTTTAAGGCATCAATCCTATATTTAGATTAACACAGTTCGCAAGGTTTGAACGGTAACTCGATGTTGATCTGTAATTTGTTGAAATTTGGATTAAGTGATTATCTTTCCCTATGGGGACTGGTGAGAATTGGTACCCAACTTTTTTTGGAGGCAATACAAATTCAGTTAGTTAATCAACGGCTTTGTTATTCTGAATGAGTGTTTATCATTTCTTCATCGTTCTTATGTGCATTGCCAGTCTGTCGCAATGAATGTAGTAAGTCTTTTGTATATGTTTACCAACAGTTCAATTTACAATTTCCATGCGTTTTCAATCTTATGCTGTATTTCTTTTGGATTGATCATTTATCATCTATAAAACTTATAATGAGTAACCGTATTCCAATAAGAATACCATTGAGGGTAATCAATGTGTATACCTTGAGTTGGCAAGGTTATGTATGGTGTGTACTGTTTTGGAATACATGTGATATGTTCTGTGTTTTCTGTATTAAGTCACACCTGGAAGTTTGTTTGTCGCACTGGTTTTTGTTTTAAGTCACTCTTATACTTTATTACAAGCCACGAGGCTGGTGTAGAATATGCAACATTTATCTGGGTCTCAAATCTGATGTACAGAATCCAATAGTCTTTTTATTGCTTTATCAAAATTTGTTTCAATAGGATGCTTTTCATATTCCGATCCTCTCACTTGTAGTGCCCTATTGAAAATTGAGGGTGACTCCTAAAGTGATGGCTTGCTAGCTTGACTATGTTCTTTGTTAATTATTAATTGTCTTAGAGAAATTGGGCCCCTGTTGCTCCTTGATACATGTTTAAAGATTAAGCTGACTCTTGATCTGCATTACACTCTCTCCTTGTATTCATTACTGGAGAGATTTATGTGCTGATGATACCTCCACTTTCATGTAGGGTCCTGGATCTGGTCAGATGGCCTTCAGCTTAGACAAGGTCAAACAAAAAGGATTTGTAGTAAAAGTTTTTGTTGTGTAAGAAATATTTCTGCATTCAGAAGAACTTTCATGGGGTAAGGATTGGGGACCGAAATGGTTTTACATCCAAAATATTTCAAAACATGGATGAGACACGAGATGACACGGAGCTTACAGAGCAAGGTCCTTCAAATGCTGTGTGGTGGAGTTCTGATTTTATGGAGAAATTTGAATCTGCATCTTTGCTTTCACAAGAAGATAGTTTGAGTAATATAGAATCACCTAGAAATTATGAGGAAAATGGTTTGTATTCACAAACTGCATCACAAATTCTTTGGAGCACTGGGATGCTTTCTGAACGAATTCCCAATGGTTTCTACACTGTCATACTGGTGAGTATAGATAAATTTATGCTGTTTCATAATGTGGTGCCCTGATTATTTTTTTTTTGGGATTTTAGGTGACATCTGTGTGATAAGAATGATAATTATACATTTATCATAGAAAGGGACATTTAAAGATTTTAGTTATGTAAAAATAACCTTGTCCTAATTTTCTAATTATCATTTCTGATGTTCTGCATTCGGGACAATTTTTCTTCCACTTTTTATTTTATGTAAATTTTTAGACTAATACGTAGACATTATAGTCGTTGACTTGAGTAACTCTATACAGTGTCATGAAACTAATATATCAACCTTTGGCTTGAAATTTTTTTTGTTTGTCAGGCCTTAAATTTAGAAAACAGATATGCAATATCAATATTCTTTTTTACTCAATATTTTCTCTGAAATTTTTTAACCTGAGTGGATCAACTAGAAAGACTGGTATGATTCTCTTTCCTAATAAGTAGTATTCAAGTTGGACTACACTGAGGTTCCTGTGCTAAATTTTTCTGTAGATTCTACATTCTGATGCTTTATTCTTTTTTCTAACTATGTAATATTTTACATTTCAGAACTGACAGAAGGTGTGAGTTGGTTAAATTGTGGTTAAGTGGGAAATTTAGGGAGTTATTGAAAGCTTAACTTAATAAGTTTGAAAATCTTTTGATGGCTAACATTTATTCTATTAGATAATATGCTTCATCTAGTACTTAAAACCCAGTTCATGTATAAGGATCTTGAAGCTGATCTTGAGATTGATTTTTTAGGAATCAGAGTTTGATTGTGAGTTAGAAGTTGGGTGCCATTTTCTATTTTTTCTGGGACTCTAGCCCGTCTGTAAGGTATTGAGGGATAGATTTGGAAGTCTTTGAGGGTAAGAGCAGAGCAATCATATTTTTATTTAGACAGATATTTATATACTCAAGGTTAAGGTGGTCCATCTTTCTGTATTTTTTTTTCTATAAAAGGAGAAAAAGAAACTGGTCACATCTTCAACAAAATCGAGATCTTTTGTCACTATTGAATTCAATGAAAAAATGCAGTTGTTCCTGTAAATGTTTAGGCATTGTTGAATGTGTCAAACATCATTGGATGCTTAAATTTCTAAGCTATGTTCCTTTTTTGTCTCATTGAAATAGTTGGATTGCTGATGATTTTTGCATAAGCATATACCTTAAATAATTCTAAGCTCAATGGACGTTGACTATCATCAGGATAAAAAGTTAAAGGAGGCCTTTGATAGTATTCCAGCCTTAGAAGAACTTCACGCTATTGGTGGTGAGGGTTTCAAAGCTGATATCATTGTTGTAGACGCAAAGAAAGATAAAAAGTTATCTATGCTGAAGCAATTGATTGTGGCACTGGTGAAAGGTTTGAGCTCAAATCCTGCTGCAATGGTAAAGAAGATAGCTGGACTGGTGAGAAAATTATAATCTTTTTTCCTATTTATCATCATAATCTTTGTTCCTGTATGGTTTTATTTATCAAAGGCCATGCATATGCTTACTTTAAATACTTGCACTTCCTGTGGTTGGGCTTTTCTTGGTTGTATTTTGTTCATATGCTGGAAACCCCTCTTTTATGTATTATAATGGTTTATATTATTTGCGTATCTGTGCTTTTTTGTTTGAGATGTGCAGTTTAATGTTTCTTAGAATAGGGCTAGCGGGGGAAGGAATCCTCTTTCTATTGTTAAAAAGGAGTTATTACCCCATAAATTAAAATTTCACATCATTTATATATTTCTAATTTCAAACTTGACCAAAACAGATATGAAAGTTATCTGGACCACAAGGATAATTAGATTTTTTCCAGCAGTTTAACAGGTCTTAATATGTGATTCTGTTCTAGATAACAAAAATCACTTGGATAATAATCTAATTACTCTTTCTGAAAGCAATTTTTTTAGTGAAATTCGTATCGTATCTCAATTACCTTCTATATTTACTAACAGTCTAATTTTGTTGAAATCTTAAGGAAAAGTAAGCTTGTTCTAGTACTTGAATTTTCAAAATACGTTGAATCTATGCAGAAATGGCGGAATGGATGTATTAGTATACATGAATCTCTGAATTCATTTTGAATGACCTTTTTTCTAATCTATTGGTACTTAGAATGAAATTTTCTTTGACTTATGTAAAGTGTTGCAATGCGTATGAGTATGGTAAAAAAAAATATTTGACTTCAGATGAACTTGAGATCTTTCTTTTTTTAGCCACTTCAGTGATCAAAATTGATCGCATCCCCTTTATAAATATTCTGATTTTGTATTTTTTTACTTATTTGAAAAATGCTTTTCTTCTGAAATTTTCTCTAACATATCTTAATAGGTATCTGATTTTTACAAAAGGCCAAATGTGGAAAGTCCAGCAAAAGCTGCACTAGAGGAAACCTCCAACTTGTTTGAAAATCGAGGTGTTCAGTTACTTGGCCAGATAAAACACGGATCTTGCCGTCCACGAGCAATATTGTTCAAAGTCTTAGCAGATACTGTAGGTCTTGAAAGTAGGCTCATGATGGTAAGCTTATAACTTAGTTGAAGCTGTTTCTTATCATCCATTTCTAAATAAAATTCATATAAATTACAACTGATATTCAAACAGCATGGCTCTTAAATCCTTTTTGACAGTCCACTTTTTCTCCCAAAATCAGGGCTTACCAACTGATGGAACTGTTGAGTGTGCTGACTCATACAAGCACATGTCTGTCATAGTTAATTTGAATTCTGTGGAACTACTAGTTGATCTTATGCGGTTTCCTGGTCAGTTAATACCACGATCAACCAGGGCAATTTTTA
The DNA here is from genome assembly GCA_949673415.1 of Euphorbia schlechtendalii. Classification (NCBI taxonomy): domain Eukaryota; kingdom Viridiplantae; phylum Streptophyta; class Magnoliopsida; order Malpighiales; family Euphorbiaceae; genus Euphorbia; species Euphorbia schlechtendalii. Next base: position 4,164 of record CATIWQ010433422.1, read on the forward strand.
TGACACATATATTAGCAGCTGGAGAGAGTGATTCTGCAGAAAACGATTCCTGTGATTCACCACTTGAACCAAACAGTCCTCTGTATGGATTTTCAGAGAGATTGGATCCTGACAGGTTAGCAAATAGTTCACAAAAGTTTTCAAACTACAGAGATGATTTCATTTGTTCATTTTAGCTCTGATATTCAGTATGGTACATAATTTTTATTTGCTCTTTGTTCAGTGCTGAAAAAGATGAGAGCCTACAATATCAGAGGAAATTAGATGTATCTCCAAATGTGTCGGGTCCGGCTATGCGAAATATAATGTTGCGATCCTTTACCTCACTTGACAGGAATTTGAGGTAGAATATGAAGTTATTAGAAATTCCTTCATGCAATTATGGTTTTCATTACATTTTTCTTTCCCAGCCAGTTTTTGTTTGTTCTCTTGATTTTGGTTGTTTTGGTTTTCTAACAAAATGTGGGATGTTTCTCGTTTCGAATTCTTGCTCTACTTATTCTCTCACTCCCCTCCTTCATGTCCTAGCTTGTCTCACAGTGAGCCGAATACTGCAACAACCTTTTGGCGACGCAGCCGGAAAAAGGCCATTGCAGAACAGCGAACTGCTAGTTCAAGGTTGTTTTTAAATCCTACGTGTTGATTTGAATATTTTGGAATATTATGTGAATGTGCGTATTGGTAATAAAGGTCATTTAAGTCTGGTGGTTATTTTGCCTTATTGCTTTAGGTATTCGTATTATTTTCATTTAGGGGTAGGATTATTGTAGTATTGTACCATACCTCTCTTAAATGTTTACACTTTTATATCTAGAAATCATTGAATGTTTTGAGGATTATGGATAATTCAACGTTGTAAAAGTAAACTCAATTTTCTTGTATTAAAGTTCAGTCTTTTTTTGTGTGCCTCACCTCTGTCAGGCATGTGCCTTGCACCTGGACCAGAACCTTAAGCAGCTTGATTAGACTTGAACATATATAATAATTTAACAGCTCAAATGGATCAGTATTCAGCACTGATGGTGTGTTTCCAATTTTAATTAGTTTTTATTGTTTAAGCACTAAATGCCAACTATGTGTTTTGTATTAAAAGAGTTTCCTAACTTATTTTCAACCAAGAATTTAAAAGGGCTATACAGATTCTATTGGTCATACGTAATAGGCCTGTTCTATTCTTTGTTGTTAATTCTTCTAAATAGTTATATTTTAGTGTTCTTTTTTGAGCTTTTGATCATTCTATTTATTCAATTCGAGTTTGTTTCTTCAGTCCAGAGCATCCTTCATTTCGAGCACGTGGACGGTCCATGTTAAGCGGTGATAGGCACTCTATTATAGATTATGATGTATCTACATCAAGGTAACTTTTTCTATTTTTCATAAAGTATAGTGTTGGGTTTTATTCTGATATTTCTTCATTTTATTTGAATTTGTCAAGAAGTTAGGTTTTTGTTTTTAGCACGTGTGTCCTGCAGATGCTAGATAGACCCTTGAGATGATCATAGTTTATGCATCCCATTTAATTTCATGACAATTCTTTTTCTTCTTTCGCAATTATTTATTTGGGAACCTTACTATAATCCTTGTCTAGATGTAATTTGGATGGTTAAAGTAAATCATTTTGGGCATATTTTCTGTTACTGTTCTGGAAGTATTATCTTGGTGGGCCTAGAAAGTTCTCTGAGTATCAGGCTACCGGCAGTATTTTTGTTAAGAAGAAAAGTAATCGGCCATTTGTTTTGGCATAGTGGTTCTGTGTTTTTCTTGTGGCATTTTTAGGAACCAGAACTCAATTCAGAAAATTATTGTTCTTCTCAAGTTTCAAGACTAGTTTTGCTGATAATTATATATGAACTGTTCGTCATCCTTTATGTGGTTGAATTTAACTTTTAAGATATTCTTATTTGTTGTCCCTTGAATCATTTTAACCCAAGGGAAAAAGATCATGATTTTCATTTAAAGTCATCAATCGCTTTATGCTGTCCAGAATTATCACCTGTATGCAGTACATTTTCCTGAATGTTTCTCTATTGGAGGGAGAATGCTGTATGCCCTATACTTTTTTGTTAATAATTCCTTTTGCCATGAAGTTTCTTTGTGGGTTTTGGCAGACTTGTAACTTCATGTTATCTTTAAACCTTTCTTTGATCTTAATGCTTTTTTATCATATGGAGAAGCTCTGTAATAGAGATCATGACATGATGGTTAGACCTTAATATAAAGATGATTCTGTTGTTTTGAGAAGCAAAAGGATGGAATTAGAGCTGATAGAAGAAAGTGGAGGATATATTGAGAGCGATGCGAACATACCAATATGTTTGGGAGTGGATTATTGATTAAACATCTGGAATATCGGTGTTAGATTTTGACCAGGTTCAGTTTTTAGCATACGCCTCATATGATAATAAGAATATAAGGGTGCACCAAATAAAGAATGAATGCATCTTAATATCTGAAGTATGCTGCCTATTGAAAGTAAATTTGGAGAAAATATATATATAGATGATTTCAGTATGTATCGTACTACACATGGAGGAAAAAAGGGTTACTTTAGATGTCTTTGGCTAAAACAGTGAATAGTAATTTAGAGATTCTAGTTTCTGATTTTAAAATAGAGAGATCCATTTATCGATTTGAATTTTGCTTGGATTTAAAGTTGAGTTGAGTTCCCCCTATACAAGGATGTTACCAGCGTGAATTCTGTTAAAATATTTTTTTGATCGGTAGTTTGACAACATATCTCTTACACCATATAACCACCATGCTTCTCATGTCTTAACAGTTAACTGTAGCATTTTGCAATATGCTTCCGTAGAAATTTACTGATAACTTTTCGGTTCAAAGCGATGACTTTTACTGATGGGTTTGGAATAAATTTGCCTCTTAAGTTTTGTACTTTTGTTAAGCCATTGATTTAAGGATTTCAATTCCAATTATTTAACTGAAAGAAACTTTGTAAGCATGCTAGTCTAGTTCCTATACTTGTCTAGTGATCTGCGTATATCGTAGTGGAAACTAATAAAACATCGTATGTTAGCATGTATGTTTTAGGTGAACTTTATACTTGCATATTATTATTTATTGAAATTTTTACTTTACAGTAAGTATATTCCAAACAGTATATTTATGTTCCCTTTCAAAGTAAAATTGTGTCAAAAACTTTCTTTGACTTTTCACTTGTATCTCATCCATGAACAAGTTTCCTCTTGGCTCCAAAGTGGCTTTAGAAATTATAATGGTTGTATTTTTATAGTTCATTTAAGGCGTTTATACTGCAAGTAGTGAGGAGGAAAAAAATATAGACATGAGTAAATAATGGTATTAGTTTTCCCTAGGTTCTAATGCTACATTGCTACTTGAACAGTCAGTCACCTTGGAATATTATTTATTTTATTGAGTATTTGGTATCAAATTTTATTTAAGTCTTTTTTCTGTAGTTCCACTTAGAAAGACTAACATTTAATCAGCTGCAGATCAGAGGGTTCATCTATTTCAGAATCTCGTAGATTAAGAAGAAGAAGCATCAGCATGACCCCGGAGATTGGTGATGATATAGTAAGGTTGCTACTTTCTTCACTGTGAATAATGCTAATTATATGTTTACCATGCTAGCTAATTTTTGCAATTTATACTGTTTTCAAAAACTTAATAAATGGGGAGATAGAGTATGCAGAAGCGTCTTGGTAGTTGTAATTCTGATTAAAGAGGGCTATTTGCATCGCTATATTGCAAAGCCTCATTAGTTCCTAAATTACAGATCTAGATTACTATGTAGAATACAAACAAAATTAACTATATGATTTTTCCTCATAGTCCCTCTCAAGTTCAACTCTACATGTTAATAGGTCAAGCTTGTCCACAAGTCCCTCATCCAAAGGCTCTTAGTCAGAGTTTTTCGTTTTGACTTTAGTTTGGAACATGCAAATGCTTAAGTTTCATCATTGACCTGTTCTTCAGAAAATGACTTTAATATCAATGTGCTGATCTAGTCATGATGAAAACTATTTTTCTCTAGTAACTGCCAAAGTGTCACATAACAGCTATAATGGTCTGTGCACTGGCATATAGGCCATGAGCTAGAGATCTCATCAGACAGTGGTTATTCCCTCCACTGTTAGTTTATTGCTCTTCCAAGAAATAGAATCTCCCTAAATTTCTATCTAGATGCGGAACAAGTATCAACAATCAATATCTACTGCTAATCAGTTCAAGCCCTATCTGCATTTGACAGGTATACAGTTCCTTGATTATAGGTCTTTTAGAGAACAACCCTTGGGTTTGGATTACTTTTAATACCTCAGGTTTGGTAGAATGCTATATAGTGCTGCCTAGTTGGACATAAATCAACTGACTAATTCACTTAATGCAACAGATGTCTGACCAAATTTCCTACCTTATCTTTGAAATTTTGCCTTTTCTAATAGGTGACTTGTGTTTTTATCAAATGAGGGTTATAGAGGTCCAAATTTGCATGGTTGCAGTGCAACCTCACTACTGAAAGAACAAAGTCAGGAAAAAATAAAAGTTAAGCAAGTGGTAAAATATATACAATTAGTAAGGGTTGACGTAGAGAAAGGTGAGATTGGGTACCACATGTATATATCCCCCTCTATTCTCCAGATCATCCGAAACCCCATGTCTATAAATAAGCCAGAATGTTTTGGTCTAAGTAGTTTGTATAGTAACCGATGCAAAGTTTTGCGAGTTTTTAAATGATGAGTAGCAATATTCCCTTGTTTTGAAGTATCAGTAATTACTTGAAATTCAAACAAGGTAAGCCTCCCTCAAAGGATATTTGCCATGTGTGTGTTTTTATTTAACTAATTATCGAACCTCTTTCCCTTTCGAAAAGATAGCATCCTTTGGATACCGAGTGAAAGTAGCAGTGAATTTGTGCACATTTGTCTTCTTGTGAATTTCAGTTACTGGTTTAGTGACAGTAATCCATTATACTTGTTGTTTTCCTATATTATTTGACAGATTTACTTGTCTACAAGATGTTTCGATTTTTCTAAACAAAGGCTCATATAGAGAAAGCTTATTTATCATTTCATAATTCATGCAGGGCTGTACGTGCAATGAATGAATCCATGAAGCAAAATCGTCTTTTGAGGGAACAAGGCGATGACAAGGTCAACAGCTTGGATATTCAAAAAAATGTATATTTCTTTTGCTTTTGAATTTTGATACCAAAATGTGTCTTGACTATTTGCATATTTCGGTTGAAGTTTTTTTACTCTCTAGAGTAATATCTGCGATCAATTCTTGTAATTGCAAATAATATACCGAAGTTTAACTTGGTTCCAAACTTCCAATACGTTGCTTTCTACAGTTGTTTCTCAACCCTGTTAAATTTGCATATGCTTATGAACACACAATGTTTGTCTAGCCAAATAAAGCTGCTGTGACTATGGCTGCCTGCTTACATGAGAGAAACCTTTATATGGTACTAATAGATTCAAATCTTGTTCAACATCCATTCAAGGCAATTGTAGATATTGTATTTTCTTATAATTCATGGGATCGTTTTTAAGAGAAGATATGATGACTTATCTCTTTGTGTTATACATATAAGATTATATATGTTTTGGCTACAATTCTGGTTATGACATTTGAAGTTATTTGATTTCCCTGTATTTATATGTATGTACATACATACATATGTATGTATTTTTTATTTGATAAAGTTAGTGTAGAGAAGGGAGAGAGCATTATAAAATGGTTTTTGTTGCATATCCTGGAGTTCCTTAATACATGTAATATGCTGATGTTACATTGTGCTATTGGCATATGATTCATCCCATGTTGATTTATTACCTTCAGCAATAGAATAACAGATATTCAACAATTCAAATGAACTTCATCAAAAGTAGTTCAGTGTTGAATATATTTTATTTGTCACCTTCAAGAGTCCTAGGAGTATTTTACTGAGCGCTAATGAATGAATTGGTGTTGGGCTGGGGATCTGGATTTAATATAATGTTGAATTGAGAAATTGTTGGTATTCTTTCCTTTTAATCTGACACTTGATAAGCAGTGAAATTTCTTTTTATTTATGTGTTATGACTTCGTCCTTGTGAGATTTGTTGAAAATCTTTCTTTGTTTGTTTAACTTTTGCATTATTATGTTAGAATTTGGAAATGTTTCTTCATCAGTCTGGAAGCTTTTCTTTGAAGCTTTTGTAGGAAGAAGCAGTAAGAACAGTCCAAGAGATGTGCTGTGTCTCCAACTGTTTCTCATGTTTTAGTGGATTTAGATTCTAGCCTTTCAACTATGTGTTCGGATATAATCAGAGCAAGTCTTAATATGGACTTATTTTTTTCCGACATCTCTTAATCCATCTCCCTAGAGAGAGATAGAGAGTGCGCATGTAAAATGGGTAGCCGCTATTATATGATCAGGGAAGAGTCCTTTGGTCTTTGTTTTACGTTTGGCATGTTATTCGATAGTATCTTATTATTCTACTCATTGAGATTAGAAATTCTCAACTCCGATTGCCATTCATGCTTGAGTTGTGAAGCTTGAAGTATAATTGTTATTATATTTTCATTGATATACATATTTCTTTTATCATGGAAGAAAGGTGAATTTGCACAGTTGTCTTTCTAAAAAATTAGTTTGTCATTAAAATTCTTGAATACCTGCCTAGCTTTCCTGTTGCTGATAACTAATTTGTGTATGTTTCAGGTATCAAATTTTGATCTTGAAGGTCGTGATGAAGTAGCTAGTCAAAGATCTGCTTTATATAACCTTCAACGGTGCCACATGAATTCCCAAAAAGCTATATCATTACCATCGTCACCACATCAATATCAAAGTCAACCCTTAAATAGAAGGGGACCTTCAGGTTATTCAGTAAATGATGAATTAGTTTCAAGATGGAATAAAGTTCTCGAATCTCCCATGTTCAACAATATGCCCCTTTTACCTTTCCAAGAATGGAATATTGATTTTTCAGAATTAACGGTTGGAACTCGTGTTGGGATTGGTAAGCTTCTTTTTTTCTTGTAATTCTTAGCTGAGAGTTTGCAAGTTCTTTATGTACTGTTTTTTTCATTGGAGTATACACATTATTATCTTGATTTTCTCTAAAAAGGTTGTATTATTTGATTTGTCTAAGGTTTCTTTGGGGAAGTATTCCGCGGTGTATGGAATGGAACGGATGTTGCAATTAAGGTTTTCCTAGAGCAAGATCTAACTGCTGAAAACATGGAGGATTTCTGCAATGAGATATCTATTCTGAGGTTTCTTCTTGTCACTTTTTAGTTATATCGTATCCAACAATTTATCTATCATTCTCACATAAAATTGTCTGTGCGGCTTCATGCATGCGCTATTGCAGCCGTCTCCGGCATCCAAACGGTACTACCCTTCACCTTCTAGTATTATTGAAGAACTCTTTCATAATTATATATTGGAAATTCATTTTGGATGACTGGCTTGTTTGCTTCAGTCAAATGTTAAATTAACAAGCTGCAATCTGACAAAGTAAAACAGCTGTTTCTATTTAGATAACTTTTTATGCTTATTAATGGCACACATAGAAAACTTTTCTAAGGTTATAGTATTACTAGTGTCTTTTTAGGCTTCTGATTTTGGTTCTTTTATTTTGTCATTTTAGATTATGAATGTAACTTTGACCTTTACTTTTCTAATTTACCCTTGTACTAGTTAGGAAAGTGAAGTATTGATGAAATTATAAGTTGGTAATAAAGAAGAAAGAGAATTTCATTATAAAATATGAAGGATATGTTAGTCATTTTAATGGTGTAATGAATTTTTTATTGGTTTAGATGAAAAACTCTAAAACGAACTTAAATTAACCAGGCCGAGTGTATGATTTTGAGGTTCCTTTGACTAGCTATATTCATGGTGGTAAACTACATTACAGTTGCCAAGTTTTGCCTACGATTACATGTATGTATTGAAATCTTAGAATTACATTCCAGGTTTTTTTTTTCAAAAATTTGTGCAATTGCAGTATTGCTCTTACATTAAATAGAAGAAAACCCCCACCCCACCCTGAAGACATTGGTCACTAAAAATTACATCCTAGGTTGTTAGCGGTAAACAGGATTAGAATTAATATTTTATATACATATTACTTTAGCCTATCTACATCTGGGAATTTACAGGAGAAACGCATCCTTAGTAGTAGCTTTCATTTTCAGCCTAAAGTACTTATTTAACATAGCAAACCTAATTTTAATATGTACTCACAGGGAAATTTGTATATTCTAGTTTTGAACCTTAAATGGAAGCTATTATGAAGTCAAAATGCCAAACATTTTATTCATAGCTTGTCTAATCCACTAATCACTCTTTCAAATTCCGGCAATAGAAGGACTTGAGAAAATAAGATAATACTTCCACTACTAGGAACGGCATAGAGTCTTATTTTATATGTACTTTCGAGTTCCCTTGTGTTTTTTGGTGTCCCAGGCGAATCTCCAAGTGGGGCTTGAGGTTCAAAAATTGAGTTTTCCCTCGTAAGAATACCTTGATGCACAGTAGTTTCCAAATGAACTAACCCTGTGGATAACAACTTAGTGTTGCTCTAAAAGTTCAAATTTTGTTCTTAGGGTTGTTTTATTTCAAATTTTGAAGTGCACGAATTTGGACAGCATGTCTATAGCACCTTAGGCGTGCCTGAATTTCAGAAGTCTTAGACTGCTCATTTGAAGTATTAGATATGCAGTTTTAATGAACGGCTGGTTAGATCTAGATGAACCGTCTGGATTTGTAATTTATAAGGTACATACGTCATTGATTTATTTATCATTTAAAATAGTAAAAAATCTACTAATTCATATTTTTACATCTACAAAGTCGTATTTCTGGAAGTAAATGTTGAGTTTGGGAGTGCTGATGTTTTCATTTCTTTTGTTTGCGTGTTTACGCATGCATATATGATTTGCTAATTTTGTATTGGATGCTTGGGGCAATGACAATTAAAATTTATGTTCTGCATTCTTTATCTTCCCATAATAAACATGTGCAAACTTTATGATATCAGTTCTTTTGTTTTCTTAAATATGAAACCAAATGACAACATAGAAATTTATCACCTCATTCAGTTTTCAAACATGAGATACACGAAAGAACCCAGTTCTTGTTTTTTTGAACTTTCCAACAACTTGTTAATCTACTATGTCTAGGCTCATTCCATACCAGAAACTTTTTCATGCCTTTCTCTGTTGTGAAAATGAGCTAAAGCGCTGGAAGATTCCATTTAAAAGTTTCACGCGAAAAAATGAACCACAAAAATAATTACTTAAAACTCTTATGATCACAACAATGAATACATGTATTCTGCTAACTGCTACTGATGGATGTTGGTTTTGCAGTTATATTGTTTTTGGGTGCTTGTATGAAGCCTCCTAACTTGTCAATGGTTACTGAATATATGGAGATGGGATCCTTGTATTATTTAATCCATATGAGCGGCCAGAAGAAGAGGCTGAGTTGGCGGAGGCGGCTAAAAATGCTACGTGATATATGCAGGTGTGTGTTCTCATCCAAAAGTTTTTGAAAGGCTTTGGAAATTATTACACGGATATATGCATCTAAATTTGAATGAATGTTGTCATTCAATTTGTGAGCATCTATATGTAAAAATTAAAGCATGCGCTAATGTTTAGATAATGACAGGGGACTGATGTGCATCCACCGAATGAAAATAGTACACAGGGATCTTAAAAGTGCAAACTGCCTTGTGAATAAGCATTACACAGTGAAGATCTGTGACTTTGGGCTCTCAAGAATAATGACGCAAACACCTATAAGAGACTCGTCGTCTGCAGGGACTCCGGAATGGATGGCACCTGAACTTATCCGCAATGAGCCTTTCACAGAAAAGTGTGATATTTTCAGCCTTGGGGTGATCATGTGGGAGCTCTGCACACTTAATAGGCCTTGGGAAGGGGTCCCACCTGAAAGGGTACACCGTTTGGTTTTGCATTTTGTTCACATACAGAGATGTAAATACATACGTTCTGAAATACTGGAAATTGAGAATTCGTTTTCCTATCTGCTACACAGGTAGTTTACGCTGTTGCTAACGAAGGATCCCGCCTGGAGATTCCTGACGGTCCACTTGGCAGGTTGATTTCAGGTATTTGTTCATTCATGTTGCAGTGCCTATAATCAGGCTTAATATATCTGAACTTGTTTCAAAAAGTCTCCCTGAACTTTCGAAAATTCAAACAATCCCTTAACTTGTAAAACATGCACCGGTTTGCCCACAACAATTCTTGTTGAAATTAAAAATCTTGGAAATGTACATATGAAGAGTCAAAGAGGTAATGAAAGAGTAAACCTGTACATTTTAAACAAGTTCAAAGGTATCCGACACCTTTGAAAGTAGTAACTCAGGAGTCAAATGATACATTAAGCCCTATAATAGATATAGAAAACTTGACTTATTTCATTTGGTCATATTGTATCTTTGAAAATAAACATTAGGAGTCACATGTGACATGTAGCAAACATATTTGAGCTTTAATAATCTTTTGATTGCAGATTGTTGGGCAGAACCACATGAACGACCAAGCTGCGAAGAGGTGCTCACCCGATTGCTAGACTGTGAATACACACTCTGCTGATAGTCTTGTTTCTCATGTATAGAAAACATGGTAGAGAGGGTTTAACTGCGTTTCGGCTGTCTTCTTGGTTTTCTTTTTCCCATTGTAAAACTGGAAAACATCAAATTCTTCAGTTATAACAGCAGCTTTCAGTGGAACTAGCTATTCTTTCTTTGCAAGAAAAACAAAAACATTCTTCTTTCTTTCTTCAAATTCTTATCTTGCCTTAAATTACTGAAATGTTCAGTCGAGAATCTGACGGCCATTCAAAGCATCTTCGAAGCGACTACAAGAACCCACTCTCATCTCTGTGCTCATATCATTCTCCGGAGCAGGATAGTAATCTTCCCTGAGCTGCACATCCCTGAGATTAGGTATGTTCAAAAAAAACATCATAAAATGCTCAGAAGCAGTTCCATGGATAAATAGCTTTCTCAGCGTAAGACACTGCCCAAGCAAAGCAGCTCCTGGGAGAGACAGGCTCCTCTGGTTAACGTCCCTGTCTTGCGGCGGCCAATAATCAAGCTCATCAAGATTCAGACTACCTATCCCATTCAAGAAAAACCTCTCCCACAGGCTCAAATCCATTTGCCCAGATGGGGCAGTCAATGCAAAACCTATAGCGTCACCACAATTCAGCTGCATCTTGGAAAGACGAGGGTATCGAACAAGACAGCTCAATCCAAAGGCCAGTTGTGTTGGTCTATGTCGACCCCTGCAATCCCCTTCTACCCGAATCCAAATCTCTTCCAATCGAGGACAATCTTGAAGACCAGCCATTGGTAACGGCGTAAGAAGATCGCCCACTCCAATCCACAATGACAGAAATCTGAGCTTCTCCCAGGATTTTCTGCCATTGTTGTGCACAAAAAATGAGTAAGCTTCGCCTTCTTCATCACAATACTTTATCCTTTTATTCTTACCGGAAATGGAATACGAATACCTGTCATCTTCTTTTTCTTCACAATGTTGATGAGAACTATTCCTCCAAACACAATCGATATGAAGAGCCTCAATCCTGTGGCAAACAGGTTCTAGGGCTTGCAAAGACGCGACAGTATCGAGATTCTTACAAGCCGATATCTTCACCTGTACTAGAGTCTTGTGAAGCAAACAAGCCATTGTTCTCATCCCTTTGGTAGTAATTTTCTTGCAACCTTCAACTTCGAACTTAGCCAGCCTGCAACATCCTCTACCAATCTCAATCAAATTCATATCAGTCAGATCCGCCGATTTGTTAATGGACAAAGATTTAAGCCCTGAACAAAGAGCGATCCCATCAAGCTGCGACTCAACTGCCCTACAGATGCCATGGAAATGCTGTAATTCAAGCACCTTGAGCTTAGGGCACCTGGAATTAAGCGCTTCAAGAGCCACACAAGTGTCTCTGACATTTTTACAAACACCTAGAACCAACTCTTCAAGCAACGGAAGCCCCCCAAAAAAATCAACCAAACCAGCGACAGTAACCGCCGCATCCTCCCCGCTGTAACCCTCGTCATCGGGATTACTCCGTGTGTTCCCAAACGACGACGTATCAACCAGATGAAGAAGCGATAATCTGGGGCAATCAGCGGCAATAGCGAGGAGCGTGTCGTCGCCGATGAACCCAAGGTAGCTCGGATCGAACATACAAGCAACAAGAAATTGAGTGAGGTTAGTACAGGCGGCAGTGATAGCTCGAATCTCGTCAGCCTTGAATCCATCAGAGAGAGAAACGGTAAGCAGATTCAAACAAGTCAAAGAGGAAGAAACATGAGGATACGCTTGAAGAACCGGAGGCAAATCCTCCGTCCAGTAATAGAAATTGGAAAGATCGAGAGAAGAAAGGGACTGCAAATGTTCAAACAACGGAACAAAATCGGCGCCCAAATGAGGCAAGGAAGGGCGCTGATGCCAGCGAACAAGAGAAACGCGATTAAGGCGGGGCCAAATAGGAAGAAGGATCTGCAGAGTAGAAGGAGATCGGGCATAAACAGTGAGAGAACTAACCAGAGGGAAAGAAACGGCGAGGCGGTGAGCGAGGAGGAATGGATCAGAGGAAGAAGAGGAGAGCAAAGAGTGGCCCCAAGGAGAGAGCAAAGAGAGATTGAGATCAGTGACGGATCTGAAACAGGTAGGGATGAGGAAAAGGTCTCTGGCGTTGCCGCGGAGAGTGAGGGAAGTCCGAGTAGATCTTTCTAGGGTTAGGAATTTCCGGCAAACCAAACTCACTGAGTTTCGTGTTCGAGTATCGGAAATGGAAGCTAATATGTTCAATAGAATCACATCAGGGAGATCGTTGATGGAGGTGGCGGCGGCGGCCATTAATGATCAACTGAATAATTGGAATTTGGGAATAGTGATGTAAAATGTTTTTGTTAATTAATGAATAGAGTGAATGAAGATGGGAATGGGTTAGAAGGAAGGGAATGGATGGGAGAAAGAGAGATGCGTGTCATTGGGTAGGAACAGCCACGTGATGTCATTTATGTAAGATTGGAACAGTAGTAGATATGGTTTTTCGGATTAAGATATTTCATTGTCCGTTTCCATGTTCCTCACCCAAAAAAAGTTGAAAAGTGAAAAAGTTAAATAGTATCCTATTTTACAGGATTTTCATCAAATTAATAAAAATAACTATTATTAAAATGATTATTTTGTTTCTTTTATTTTTTTATAAATTATATTTCTTTCTTAATTATTAGTATTTCATAAATTCATTTATATACATTGTTTTAAAAGACGATCAAGGTGGTCGTTTAGGCGGTGCCTAGGTGGGGATTTCTGGAACATCATCCCGATTTTATATAATCGAGCAATCAAGGTGGAAAGTGTCGTTAAAACTTAGAAAAGTGTTATCAAAAACCAATCAAAGACTAGCAAAGTGTTGCCCAAGTCTAGAAAACTGTCGTCAAAGTCTAAAAAATGTCGTCACAGCCTAGAAAAATGTTGCTACATGAATTTTTAATTTTATTATATAAAAATATATGTTAGTTAAATTTATTATTTTAATTCATTAATAAATATTGAATATTTTAAAATACTAATCCGCCTAGTCCCCGCCTGGATCCTAATTAATCTTCGATTAATCTCCACCTAGATCCCCGGAGACTCTAGCCACCTGACTAGCGCCTAACGCCTTTTAAAACACTATTTATATATGATCTTTTTTCTAATTAATAGAGTATGTAAATTAGGAAAAAAATGTTAAATTTGCATTAATATTTTAAAATAACAAACAAAAGGAGAAATAATATTTCAAGAATATCTTCAATAGTTTGTGCATTCTATAATTATAAACTACCATATCGATGATGTGGTATGATATGCAACATGTTTTAAAAGTAAGATCCTATTCTCTTCAACTTCTGAAAACTGAACTTAATTGAACTTAACTTAACGTAACTTAACTTATTTCAGTGTATATTTATAACTACTGTAACACCCCCTGATCGGGAGTGTCACGGTAACAATAACTTATTAATTCACCATATTTCACATTAATACTTAAACAAATTTACTTTCAATATTTATATACGAAAATTCCAAATATTATTAAAATATAATTTTCACTCCTCACACTAACTAGTACATGCCATTATTTTATAATCCAAAATGTTACATGAAATTTTTATTTATCGACCTTGAATCTTTTTCTTTTTGAACTCTTCAAGCTGATCCGCTATATCCCTTCGGTCCACACTATCTACAGAGCTTCTAAATCTGCATGTAGAAAACAACTACACGCTAAGCAATATACTTAGTGGTGTACCCTAATTTCAACTCAAAAATAATGTTATCAAATAAAATATGTATATTACTTTATAAAATAAAGTATATAAAAACAAAGATATAAATATAAAGTTAAATCAATATTATAATCTCAATTAGCTATAATCATATATTTGCCCAAAGGAAAATAGGAAGTGAACAATGGTGGTGGGTACGGAGGCGGACAAGTCCGAAGCCGAAGCTCCAATATCAATTCTTCAAAATATCAATATATTAACATTTATCGGACAAGCCCGAAGCCGAAGCTTCCATATCAATAACAATATAATCAATATCATAATATCGGTCAAGCCTAGAGACAAAGCTCCAATTGTTTGTACAGTACTGTACCTCCCTTTATTAGCGCTAATCTACCAGGACCCATTTTTCAACTCGTTTACTAAGGGCAACAATAACACAAAAATACTTATAAATTCAGTATGATATTATTACTATAATTCAACACAAAATCATGTATTAAGGATCTCAAATCCTTAAATTTTCAATCACCAAATATCAATAAAACACAATAAAATTAACATTCATCTTTTCAAAAATTTTCCAGATTTCTTGACCAAATTTCCCCTGCATTTTTCTCTATTAAAACGACTTCAAATCGAAAAAGTTAATTCTTAAAATACCTAGCCCTATATCTCAGCTTTCTAATGCCATAAGAATCACAGAAATCCAATCAATATAGATCAAGTTATACTCAAAACACTGAACAGTGTGCAAACTGAAATTTTCCGAAAACAGTTTTCATGAATCAACTCAAAACGAAATTTTCATGCATAAGTAAGCCGAAACTCACAAAAGTTTCTTCTGCACAAATAAAATTCAACTTCTTCTAATATCAATAGAGTCAAGAATCGCTCAAATCGGAGTAGTATAGCATGAGAAAACATTAAAACAAAAACAGAGGTACAATCTGAAATTTTCCATCAAAATCGAAAATTCGAAATTAGTGTACACAAACCTCTTTTAAGCTCTTCAATGGGTTTCTTCCACCTCTTTCTCCTTTGATCTGTCTATATTTGCTTCCTCTACAAAAACCATAATTAATTCTATCAAAATACTACTTAAATATACCTTCAAATACCTTAAAT
The DNA here is from genome assembly GCA_949673415.1 of Euphorbia schlechtendalii. NCBI lineage: Eukaryota > Viridiplantae > Streptophyta > Magnoliopsida > Malpighiales > Euphorbiaceae > Euphorbia > Euphorbia schlechtendalii. Next base: position 19,604 of record CATIWQ010433422.1, read on the forward strand.
ATGCTTAATCTACCATGAATTCTACTAATTTAACTTCAATTGTCCTAAAAATCACTTACCTCAAGTTCAGGTTACTATTCATCCGAAACTTATCACCTGATTTCTTTCTCTTCTAACCTTCTTTTACATAAATTGATGATGATGGAAGGCTTAGGAGATCGATAATTAACAAGGATCCGAAGTATAAAAGAAGAAATCAAAGGTTTTTAGGTTATGGATGTTTTGTGTAAAAAGGAAGAAGAAGAAGAATGTATGAAGGATGAAGAGGATGAGGAAGATGCAGGAGGATAAGTTTTATATAAAAATATCTAATGGTTAAAATATCATTAAGTCCCTGTTCAATTTATTTATTACATATAATATCATTTCTTGATTAATTTGAACCACTTTCTCGTATTTCAATTCTGTAAAAGAATAGCATATACATCTAATTATAAGTTTCCATAATAGCTTATATATTCTTTCTTACATGAATTTTAATTATAAAAATTTTCGGTCTCAAGATGCATAGTTACAGGTCAAAGTTTGACTGCTGTCAAACTTCGCTCCGTTTGACTATTACCGAACTTTAATTTTTTCTTATCATTCCTTTAATATTGTAATAATATACCGATATCAAAATTAAGAAATTTTGGGGTGTTACAGGGGTGGGGTAATCCAGTCAAAGAGCATCTTAAAGAACAAAGCTTAAAACAGGCCCCGTTGGATGAATGACACGTACTGACTTTTCATTATATTATTATAAAAAAGTGATTACGTGTCATTCATCTAACGGGAAAGGTGTAAAGAACCCGGTCCTTATTATAAAACCCCTCCAATGACAGCATGAATTGAGGTTCGAAACCAAGAACTCCCTAATGGGATCACCTTGCACCTCCCTAGTCATACTTTAATATTGTTGATGCCATAAATGACTATTGAGGAATACTCGGATAAATCTGAAGTCCTTAAACATTTTCATATTGAAATTTATTTCGTAGTTCTACTAAATTATTCAATCGAAAAAAATCAGAAAAAATCAAGAACTAGAATGAATATTTCTTGTGATGAATATGAATCGTAAATATGTATTCAAATACATGGTTTTTATATGGAAACAACAATGATTTTTTGTCCAAAAAAATGACCATTTGTCCAAAAATTGACAGTCATTTTGTTCAAAAGAGTATAACTTTTGGGGGTTAAAATTCATCCGAAAGTGAATTTTTACATTAGTACTTTTAGCCCTACCTCAGCCTAAGGCGCTGCCCTAGGACCCTGCTAGGTACTGCCGCCCCTCAAACCCTGAAATCCAAATATCGTGATAGAAATCAAACAAGCGTGCACTCCGCATTCTCTCGACTTGTTTGATGAAATATTATAATTGCATTGATCAACTAACCGATCCAATTAAACTAAAATACTAACTTTGTCCGTGTAAGTTGCTTGAAAAAAGATGTCTATTATTTAAATCTTAAAAATGGATAAACAAGTTAATTGTTCTTGCTCGCGGTAATAATCAAACAAAAAATTGAAGATATTGAGATCAACGTTGTCACATAACCACTATAAAAAAAATAAGGTGCTGAAGTTAGTACATTAGTGAGCACCAACAATTACCTGAATATTTAGAATAGTATTCTAGTTAATCTGATTAATTATTTAAACACCCTAAATCATTCTTTAGATAAATTTTTTGTTTAATATATTGTTTATTTTACTAAATTTGGTATATGTGAAACACTCGCCTAAATGTAAAAAATTTGAGGATTAAAATATGTTGTCTCTAATTTAATATTTCATTCTATATCTCTCATTCAGTACACGTAACGCATTTATACAAGAGATAAATTGGAAAAGAAACTGAAAAGATAATAAATAGAAATGTTTGAGAAACTGAATGAAAGAGTTAGTAGAGAAGAATGCGGAATTGGAGACGAAATTATGAATTTTACCCCATATGAGATTTCACTTTAATAAGGTTTCACTTTAATAAAATACCTCATTTTAAATCTTTTTATTCTTTTACCCATTTTTAATATTTGTTTTAATAAGATACCCCTTTATTAAATTTTTAATGCATTTATAAATGTTTTAATTTCAATCGTTTCTTCCTTTTTATTTAACATTATTATAGCAATTTCTGGTTTTGCAAGAATCTTCTTTATCATTCACATTTGTTCATCTGCAATTATCGTTTCCTATTTTATTCATTGATTCCATATTTCCGTTTCTTTTTGTCCTTTCTCGCAGAATTTCTTATCCTCATCTTCTTTTCGTCCAACAAAAATAAGAACCTATATATCATTAAAAAAAACCAATCTTTGTTATAAAATATCTAACACCCTGACAACTAACATAAACAGATTAGAGATTATTCACAATCTGTTCATAAACTGATCAATTTAAAAAATTCTAAGCTTCAAACTCATGCAATGTAATCTATACAAATTGATGAGAAACCATACAATTACTAAGTTTTTAAACTATACAAACTACAGATTGTCATCAGTTTACTATACAAATTCGAATTACAAATCAACTTTCAAATTTAAAAAACGATAAACTATACAAAATCGAAACCCATACAAATTATATGCTTAAATCTACAATATCCATAACCATACATTTTCTAAGCTGAAACTATACAATTTATAATCTTAAACCCATACAAATTATATGCTTAATCCCTATACGAATTCGAATTACAAATCAACTTTTAAATTTAAAAACCGTAAACTATACACAACAAGAAAAATCGGGTTTTGCAACGGAATCTACAACGAAATTTTCGTTGCAAAACACCTTTTGCAACGGTAGTTATTCCGTTGCAATATGCGTCCTTGCAGATTGATCTGCAAGCGTTTCTATTTCCGTTGCAAATTTGCGATGGAAATAAATTCCTTGCAATTTCCGTTGCAGATCTGCAAGTACCAATCCATTGCAATTTCGCAAGTGAATAATCACTTGCGAATTCCGTTGCAAATTCGCAAGTGAAAAATCAGCTGCAAAAACCTCTTGCAAATTTGCAACTGTATCATCCCCTGCAATTTCCTTACAACTTTATTAATGCAAATTCCTACACTAAAATTACTATTTGGATTGAAGGGAGCTACATAATAATAATAATAATAATAATAATAATAATAATAATAATAATAATAATAATAATAATATTAGTAGTACTAATTCTACTAGTGTAATTATATACACACAAAGAAACAAATGACACATGAATAATAGCCAAACTCTATAATAGTCAAAATCTTAATTCATTCAATGATATAAATATCATAAACCATTAAGTTTTACAATGAGCATAGGATAGCCAAAATACATATTTGGTACTCGAAAGAACTCAAATTATCTCAACTGAAAATGAGATGGTGGTGGCTTTGCTGTAAAACATTGATCACCATTGGCCATCCTTATTTAATTCTAACTGAAAATAGAAAAAAATATCTCAATCATCATTTTGAACCTAATAAATAGCATCATTAAAAATGTAATAATCCACCAACGATGACTTCAAACTTACAGAGTATAATTAAAATGACTACTTTGTACATGTCATGCATTTACTAACTTACCTCAGATAGAAATAAACCAATAATAAATTTTTATAATTGGATTCACAACACTCACTTTAAAACATCACAATTAAGTAAGTAAATCTCTAAAAACTAACAGAAGTTATCCACAGTCAATAAACAGCAGAAATCGTGGACTACTAATACTCAAAGTTAATTATAAATAAACTGATTCTGTAGAAAGGTCAAAGTTATTCTATATCCCAACAAATACAAATGTTAAATTAAAATAAATAACTTGATTAAGTGAAATGTGAAGTGCATGTAGTAGCATTTATGTATCCTATGCATTTATGTGTCCTATGCAAATTGACTACTTTCTTGAAGATAAAAACGGAAAGGTAACCATTGGTTAAGTTAGACAATAAAGTGGATTGGTACTTGTGTGAAGTACTAATTGATCGTTGAATAGGTTGAAATTAGTATAATGCCAGGAAAATTAGCAAGTGGGTGTGCAAAATCTATAGTAAGCAATGCTTGCAGAAGAGAAATAAATGCATAATGGTTCAATAGCTTACTTCAATTTATCAAAATAAGATTTAAACTAGGCCTAATTCAAACATTATATGAACCTAATTCCACTAATCAATAGCAAAACTGTTATTTTCATGTACAGAATCCACAGAAGAAAGGTAATT